>ML677372.1:1940387-2035549 GCA_007922305.1 Dermatemys mawii | reverse complement strand
TGTGGGTCGGGGATGAGGAGCACTGGCAGGGCCGTGGGAAGGGGGAACCCAGTACCAGGCTCGTAGGGGGCAGGCCTGAGGGGCTGCATAATGCTCACTCTCACCTCTGCAGCTTGCCACACTTGATGGTGCTCAGCAGCTTGTTCCTGCTCTCAGTGTCCTGGCAGGCGGAGTAGGTGGCCAGCAGGCTGATGGGGTGGAGACAGAGAGTGAGGGGGGAGCAGGGACTTGGGGGCTCCCAACCTCCAAGCTTTGTAGAGTAGGGGAAACTGAGGCATGGAAGAAGCCACACCCTCTATGAAAGGAACCCAGGAGTCCTGGCTCCCAGCCTTCCACCGCTCTCCCACCAAACCCCACTCCCCTCCCAGAGCTGGGGCCAGAACCCAGGCAGGTGGGCCCCGTACCTGGCTGGTGTGCTGTATCTGTCCAAAATGGCAGCTGCTTTCTCCCCGCTCACTCCACTGATCTGCATGAGCTGCCGAGCGAACACCTCGCGCACAGTCTGGGCCTAGGAAGGCAGAGAGCAGTGGGGAGGGGGTCAGGGCCGGGGGAGCTGCCCAGGTGTACTCCAGTAATCCAGCCCTAGGGTAGGATCCTGGGACGGGACAGAGCTGTCCCAGCTCCTGGAGCCAGCCAGCCAGCCCCTGGAAGGGGAAAGGCTCCGTGTCCCTTTCCCTGTCCTCTAAGCCAGCCAATCCCCCTGTCCTGGGGCTGGAAATGGGGTCATGGCCACTCCGCCCACTCTCACCTTGTTCTTGACGGCTCCCTCGTTGAACTCCCGGAAGGTCATTAGGGTGCAGGAGTCGCTGTTTGGCTGCAGGGGGCAGCGACCCTGAGACTCTTCCTTGGTGCAGCTCACCAGGGTCTTGTTCTGGGGAGGAAAAGGGCACCTCAGAAATCCAACCAAAAGTCCCCTACTCCTGGCTGGCACCCCTCACTCCTGACCCACGGCCCCCTGCTAGCCCAGCCCAAGGCTCCCCTCCCCCAGCTCTGCCAGCGCCCCTCACTCCCAGCCCACAGCTAGCCCAGCCCAGTCCACACCTCCCCCCAGCTCTGCCAGTGTCCCTCAGTCGTGACCCACAGCCTCCTGCTAGCCCAACCCTGGGCTCAGCTACCCTCCCCCTGGCTCTGCTGGCACCCCTCACGCCTGACTGCAGCCCCCTGCTCACCCCATACAGGCTGTTCAGCTGACGTGTCATGATGGTCAAATACGCAGCTGATTCCCGCAGGTCCTGGGTGCGTTTGACGAAGAAGCCATCCACTACCTGGGTGTGGGGGAAGAGAGCATTAGGGAGTGGGGGGTGAAGAACCTAGAGTGGGGCTCGGCGGGGGGAGAAGGGGGTGGAGACAGGGCACCTGGGTTCACAGCCTCCTCGAGGTCTGGACATTTTCTGGCCTCAACCTGTGCCCTTGTGAGGGACAGCGGACACAGAAGGGCCCCTGCGCCTGGGTGCTGGGTTGGGGAGTCCATAGCTGGATGCTGGTGGTTGCCTGATGCTGGGTGCTCTGTGGGAGGGAGTGCCCTGCTGGGGGGTTGCTGTACCAGGGTGCTGGGCAGGGGTCCCCATACCTGAGTGCTGGTGGCTGCCTGCTGCAGGGTGCTCTCGGGCAGGCTCAGGTCCTGGATTGATCCTGATTCCTCCAGCAGGTAGATGGGGTGGCAGAGGCCACAGCGCCGCAGACGGAACTGGGAGAGGGTGGAGGGGGGTCAGCAGGGGAGAGTCCCACCCTGGCTCCCATCCCATGACTCCATCCAGACACCCCCTGGACACCCCGTTCCCCCGGATACCCCGCTCCCACGCACCTTCTGCTCACGGAAGCGCCCGTCGATGATGCTCCCACACAGGTCAGCCATTCGCTTGCGCTCCACCACGTAGTCCAGGGCCAGCTCCCGCGCCGGGGGCAGATGCAGCTGCCCTGGGGCAAGATGGAGCTCAGGGAGGGGAGAACAGGAGCCCACCCCCCATGCATCGTCAGAATGAAGCCATCTTGGGGCCATGAGGCTCTGCCCAACCCCATAATCCCCCCTCCCCCCGAGGAGCAGAGTGTATCTGCATGTGTGGGGCTGGGGTAGTGCCCCACTGGGATGCGTGAGGTGGGGCCGTCCCTCAGAGCCATAAGCTCAGGCAGAGCCAATCACACAAGAGGACCCCTCCCTCCCTGCTGGCCTGGGGGCTCCTACCTGGGCGGGGCTGGATCCTCTCACGGGCGACCCACACGAAGTCCCCCACATGCAGCTTGCGTACGTCGAAGGGCACAGCGTTCCGGCGCAGCTCGGCCAGCAGGTCCTGCTTCCGGGCCGCTGGGCCACTGTGGGGAGAGAGGAGGTAGGACTGAGGCCTGCTCAGGATCCCCTGCAATGCCCCCAACCCTCAGGACACCCTGAGTCATCTCCCCACCTAGCCCCCAGAGCCCAGCCTGCCTGGGACCGCCCCCCATGAGTCTCCCTGCTCGGGAGGCCCTATAACCCCCTCCCCCAATCCTCCCGGCCAGAAGCTCGGGCCCCCTAACGCACCCCATGGTCTCGATGAAATCCACACACAGGATGATGTCAAACTGGCCAGGTCTCAGCACGAATTCAGGGTCAGGAGGCCTCTTTCCTCCAGAGCCACCTGCTGTCCCCTCCTGGGGTCCCAGGGCACAGTGGAGCCTGCAGCAAAGTGGGGCGGACAGCACAGTGCGAACACAGCCATGGAGAGGAGCCAGGAAAGGTGAGCAAGTCCTGTCCCAGGCCCCCACAGAGAGTACAGGGCTGGGGGAAGTTGGGAGCTTCTGCTACAGTGATCAGCAAAGAAAGGGTTAACGCTGCCATTGGCTGGGTCTAGAGAGACCACAAGGAATGGAGCCTAACCGCTAGTCCCCACTCCCTCTCGCCCAGTCCTGACTCCCACCGCCCCTGCTCCAACATACTAGCCCCCACTCCTCCCAGTGCTGCAGAACTCAGGAGTCCTGGCTCCCAGCCCTGCCCCCACCCGGGAGCACACCCCAGTTCACACAAGCTGTCGGGAGCTGGCACTCACAGCTGGAGCTCCGGGCGCAGTGGCTCCTTCCCAGCAGGATCCGTGGGCTCTGCACCCTGGGGTGTCGTGGATTCTGGGGCTTGACCCTCCGAAACCAGGGCCTGCTCTGCAGCCACAAGCCTCTGGGCTAGCGCCAGCCCCTGCGATGTCAGAGAGTACCTGTGGGGAGCCAAGGGCATCTGTACCCCCTGAATCCCCTCTGCTGCCCCCATAGCCTGGCACCTCCCAAGTCCCCTACCCTGCAGCACAGCACTATTATTGAACCCCTAGCAAACCTCCAGACAGCACCACACCCCCGCTGAACCCGCCACCCCGCCTGCCCTGCCCCTAGGGCGCCTCTGTGAGGATCTAGGGAAGGCATGGGTCCGGTCTAGGCACTCCATGTGGGGGCAGGAACTGGCTGCCTGGCTCCTTCCCATGGAGGACGCTCCCTTTGAGGTGCAGCCTTTCGCTGGCGTGACACCCCGTTCACCCCCACGGTGGGCGGCGAGTCCGAAGGCCGGTGGCAAAGGGCTCACAGAGCAGGGCCCACGTGAGGGGCTCGGCCACAGCAATGGACTCGCCCTGGACAACAGACTGGCCCCCGCAGGAGTGCCGGGGTAGCGGGGAGGAGAGGCGGCCTGGGCAGTGAGGTCACAGAGCCTGGTGCAGCTGATGAGGGAGTCACCTGCTAGAGGAGTCTGGACGGTTATAAAGGGGAGGAGCTGGGCTCTTGGGAGGTTTGTAGCCTTGAGGCAGGGGCCCTGCCTGAGCCCAGGAGACCTCCCCATGAAAGAGGAGCTAGGGGCAGGTGCTGGAGGTCAGATCTGAGCTCTCTCTGCTGCGTGTGAGGAGGTAAAAGAGCAGCAGGTGAGTCTGGGGGTGGGGTCTGGGTGCAATATCTGCCTCACAGCCGCCATGGGGCTCCTGGGAGCTGAGCTGGACCCAGAAAGCTCTCGCCTCGGGGCAGGGGCTGAGTATGGAGCAGTCTGAGGGGTCAGCACTGCTCACAGGGGGAGCTGTACCCTTATTGTGCCAAAGGACCAAAACAAGGGCAGGGCCTGGACGCTGCCCAGGCTCTGGGAGACTTAAACACCCAGGACCCAGAGGCAGGATTCCCTTCCCAGCATGCTAGTGGGTGGTGAGCGTGTGCCCAGTAACATGGATTAGGGGGCCAGTTTATGTCACTCATCCTAGTGCCGAATAAACTGCAAGCTTTAGGGGGGCTGTGATGTTCCAAGCAGGTATCCTCCAGCAGACTGGGGTGCACCAGCCTAGCCGTCCACCAGGTGGAGATGGGGGCCAACCCTCCCATTAGATGCTCTCCTTTCAGTCAAGGGGCGAGTGCCCCATGCCCTGTAAAAGAAAATATCTGACATGCTGGCTTTGGGGGGATTTCAGCTGCCCAACAGTACCTGGCTCACAGCTGTGGTGCTGGCACCCAAGTAGCAGGGGGCAATGGTTTCCCTGTGGATTAGGGAAAGTGTCATGTAATTACAGTGTCCGATGCTTAGCCCACGCCCTCAATGGAAGAGTTTCTAGACAAGTGGGGATGCATGCTACCTTAGCACCACGGAGCTCACCAAGGATGACTGGCAGGTGCCAGGTGCCTTCACCCCTCAATGGGGCTCTAGGATTTCCCTGTTTTACCCTCTGGCCTAAAGGGGCACCTACCACCTTTCAGCATCTGGAGCTCAGTTACTGAAGGGAATGGAGGACTTGGCCTAGGCATATGTTGATATTTGTAGCCACATCTGGGAAGAGCATGTAACCTAGGTTGGGGGGTACCTGGGGATGGCTGAAGTGGCTTATCTGGGATATAAGGTGGGGAGCAGCTGCGGAAGGCCAGAATTTGCAAAGGTGGAGGCTAAGGACTGGCCTGCTCCCAAAACCAAGAAACAGACCTAGTCCTTCACTGGGATGGCAGAGGATTACTGGAGCTTTGTATCCCAGTTAGCTCCCAAGCTGCTCCCAGCACTAAGCTCCATCGAAGGGCGAGCCAGACAAAGCGCTCTGGATGGCCCAGAGTCAAAGGGCATTCTGGGCCCTGAAAGACACACCCCCCCCCGGAAAAATGGAACAAGCTGACAAGGGGCTGATTTGAAGATTGCCGCTGTGAACAGACGAAGGTGGAGAGCAGAGAGCCAGGACATGCTACCAACATGGACTCTAAGTGTGGCTTTCCCGGGCCGGCCTGAGGACCCTGTGATACTGGATCCCAGGTGACTATTCAATGCTCCTTTGGCCTGGACAGGTTTCCTGGCCTTGCCGCAAATCCTGGCATCGCTCCCTAGGAAGGAAAAGTTGCTGCAGGAGTTTTGATCTCTGCAGCAAACCCAGCAGAGACCCCCAGTGAGTCACTAAGGCTGCCCAGCAGCCCTTGGGAAAGGTGTGGGCCGGGGGGCTGGGGTTACTACCCGGAAACTGTGTAAAGGCTGAGGCATGTCCACAACAACCCCCAGCAGGACACTACTCCCCGCTGAGCCCCCCAGTCCTTGCAACATGGTGCCCCCTCAGAAGCCCAGCACCCTCTCATACCACAATGCCCCTAGCGAGCCCTGAATCATGTCCCCTGCAGCCCAGCACTCCCTACCTGGCCGGGACATTGGTTTTCAGCACCAGCTCTTTGCGGATCAAAGTGCTCACCGATGCCCAAGCTGTGTACCTATTTCCAGGGTCGCCCTGCAAGACACAGATACCCCATGGGACCCTGCTGGGTGGGACCTGCCTGAACCCCAGCAGAGCTTGGAGCAAGGAAGGAGGGCAAGGCTGGGGGAAGCAGAGAGGGTGGAGTGATGGGCTCAGATCCCTGTGTCAGGAGTAATGGCTGCTCAAAACATCTCCAGAACCCACCAATTCTAGACCCTCATGATGGGTGTTTGATGGTGCCCGGATTGAAAGGGGCTGGCAGGCCGGGGGATTCTCCGACACAGCTCTCACTCACCAGGGTGAAGGATTTGTCACACAGTGGTTGAGCTGCCCGCTGCAGCTCAGGCTTTGTCAGGAACCCCCGGCTGTGTGGGCTCTGTAAGGGGGAGCAGGAGTCAGCACTGAGGAGAGAACATAGGAGGCCAGGCTCCAAACACGACTGCAGAGCTAAGAATAGACCCCAGAAGTCCTGGCGCCCAGTCCACTGCTCTAAACATTAGACCCCACTCCCCTCCCAGAGCTGGGCATGGAACCCAGGATTCCAGACTTACCATGCTGTCCTTATAGAGGGCTAGCAGCACAGCATAGCCCCCGGAACGTGGGGCTGGGACATACCCCCGGGGAGGGCGGGACTTCCTCTGGAAAGAGAAGTGACAATCAGTCAGATCCCCTTGCTGCCCCTGACGTTCCCCAAGCCCCAACATGTCCCTGCAACCCAGTGTCACACACAAACGCACTCCACCCCATAGAGGCAATGAGGCACAGAGAGGCAAAGGGCCTTACCTAGCATCTCAGAGAGTCAGAGCCAGAACCCTGCAGTCATGACTCCACACACACGCTCTCTAACCAACAGACCCTCATTCCCTTTCCAGGGCCAGGGAATAGAACGCAAGAGTCCTGGCTCCCAGCGGCAGTGCTCTCACCTTGGGGGGAGGCTCCGGATCCCCAAGTAAGGTATGTGAGGCAGGGGGGTTATTAGGGGAGCAGTGTTCTGTGCTGGGGGGATCACTCTCCTGGCCCCCCATGGGGGGGCTGGTCCCTCCCATGGCTTCAAGGGGGGCATCTGCACCTAGGGTTCAAACAGAAATAAGATAGGAGCTCCCCCAAACAGCCAGTTCCCCTGCACAGGCTCCGATCCAGGCCCAGGGCTCCATAGAGAAGACAGACCCTGTCTCCCATTCCTTGCCTGCCTCAGCCAGCCCAACCCCTCATCCTCCTGCTGGGACAGGACCTGGAGTCACAGGGTGCTCCTTACTGGGGAAAGCCTCTCACTTGCTAGGCTCAAAGAGTAGCCTGATGGGAGGGAGGGGGAGACAATATCCTCCCACTTCCTAGGAGAGACCCTACAATAACAAAGCACTGGCAACTGATTTTAAATCTACCACTGTTGCTAAGGGTCCCTAAACATAGTGCAACCAAATACCCAGGAGCCGTGTGCACTCCGGTGCATCTATGCCTGTGTGTGGCTGCCCCTCTCCTGCATCTTTCAGCCTTCTCTTTACACCATGCCATCCTGTGGAACCCCTTCAGTCCTGACACCCCATCCCTGGTACTCTCCACCTACCCTGCTCAGCACGGTGTCTCTCCAGCCGCTCGTCCAGTCTCCGGCAGATCCAATCCCCAAAATGCTGCAGAATTGCAGCCTCACGCCCACTGCACAGGGGCAACGGGTACCTCCGAAGGGACCTCAGGGCCTGAGGGGGAGGAAACACTGACACGGGGAGCCCCTAGCCCACACACACTGGTCTCCAGCCCCTCCCAATGGGGTCCCAGCTACAGGAACCAGGACCTCTAGGTTCTATCCAAGCTCTAGCACAGGAGTGGGATCGAGTGGGTTAGATCAGGGGGGTGAGGATCAGAGGTTCTGGGTTCTAGTCCCAACGGGGGAGTGGAGTGGAGTGTAGTGGTCAGAACAAGGGCTAGGAACCAGAGGTCTTGGGTTCTAGTCCCAGCTGGGGAGGGGAGTAGGAACCCCAGGGGTCCTGGGTTCTAGTCCCAGCTGGGGAGTGCACTGTAGTGGTCAGAGCAGGGGGACTAGGAACCAGGACTCCTGGGATCTTTGGGGGCGAGCTCACCCTCTGATACACGAACTGGATCTTCTTGCCCTCTTCCGCGGCCTCATCCCTCCACTCTGTCAGCCACTGCACGAAGAGGGGATTAGGGCAGGCGGGCACCGGCTTCTTCCGCCCCAGCCGGGGGGCCGCCATCTCCGCAGGTGCCACCTGCCGCAGCCGGGGAAGGAGCAGGGCCCCGGGAGACAGACCGAGAAGAACCGATGCCCTGGGAACGGGACCCGGGGCCTTTCCCCGCTAGGGGGCGCTGGCTCCGAACCAGCCCCAGATGGGGGACGCGGGATCTGAGCGGGGGGCGTGTCTCTTCCACTGCTCTCGGCTGGGGACCCGGGGGGGGTCCTGGCTCTGCCCCCGATCAGTCAATGACGGGGCGGGAGGGGTCCCCCCGCGTTCCGCTAACCCTGTAGCTGCAACGTGGGGGACACCCCACACTCCCTGCCCCAAGGGGGGGAGGCACCGCGACCCCTGAGCCGGAAGCGATTCCACTTTCTCTTAGCACCGCCCCTTGCTGCTGGGAACCATAGAGAGCGGGGACGCGGGGGCTAGAGCGTCCCCAGTGTGGCTCTCTTGCCCCATCTGGCGGCCAGAGAAAGACAAAAACTCAGCGGTGCCCAAGCTCTGCGGGGGCCTCTCGGATCAGAAAGAAAACCGGGTCCGTGGGTCGGGGGCACTGGCAGAGCTGGGGGGAGCCCAGGGCTGAGGTAGCAGGAGATTGGGGGGTGAAGGTCACTGGCAGAGCTGGGGGGAGCCCAGGGTTGGGGTAACAGGAGGTTGGGGGTGAGGGTCACTGGCAGTGATGGGGGTGAACCATGGGCTGGGGTAACAGGAGGCTGTGAGTTGGGGTGAGGGGCACTGGCAGAGCTGGAGGTAAGCCGAGGGCTGGGATAGCAGGAGGCTGGGAGTGAGGGTCACTGTGGGGGAGCCCAGGCTTGGGGTAGCAGGAGGCTGTGGGTTGGGGGCACTGTCAGAGCTAGGGGGGAGCCCAGGACTGGGGTAGCAGGAGGCTGTAGGTTGGGGGTGAATGGCATTGGCAGAGCCAAGGGGGGAACTGCTGTGCCCACAGAGACCTCTCTAGCTGCCTCACTCCTTCTGTCTCTTTGCTCCCCTCCTCCACCCCGGCAGTGCAGTGCAGTGCGGGCTCCCCTGACCTCAGCCACCACGCAGGGGAGTCAGGAAGCACTAGGGGGCAGGTGACTTGCTCAGCCCCCATCTCTCCCTGGCCAGGCTACAGGGCCATTGGCTCTCAACCTGTTACAGCCTGTGTAACCCTTTCAGGAGTCTGATTTGTCTTGTGTACCCCCGAGTTTCACCTCACCTAAAAGCTACTTGCTTACAAAATCAGACATAAAAATAGAAAAATGTCACAGCGCACTATTACTGAAAAATGGCTTTCTTTCTCCTTTTTACCATACAATTATGAAAAAAATCAAATGGAATATAAATATTGCACTTTCATTTTAGTGTATAGTACATAGAGCAATATATACAAGTCGTATGAAATTTTAGTTTGTACTGATTTCACTAGTGCTTTTTATGTAGCCTGTTGTAAAAGTAGGCAAATATCTACATGAGTTGATGTACACTTACCCCTGTTTGAGAACCACTGCTCTAGGGCTTTTAGCCTGGCGGGGGAGGGGGTAAGGAGGCAGCATGTGTGTGACAAGAGGAATATACATACTGATGAGTAGGTTCATGCATATTCATGAGGTTGACCCAGATGGGGCCTTCAAGGCAGGGTGACCATATTTCCCAAAGGGAAAAATGGGACAAAGTGCAGGGCCTGGCCTGAGTGCCCCACCTACCCACAGGGCTGGCCTGAGCTGTTCACCCAAGCCCTGCTTCCCCCTTCCCCTGCACAGTCGGGGCTGGGGTCACTGCTTGTCCAAGCCCTCCCTGTCCCCCATGCGTTGCTGGGGTCGCTGCTCACCCGAGCCCTGCCTGCCCCCTGCATGTTTCTCCACACCACACCTTTTTGACAAAAGTGGGCATTTGACGTTTGCTCTTGCCAACCGATTAAGTCAGCAAGAGGCAACGGGACAAATGCTCCTTTGGTCAAAAAAGTTGGGACGGCCAGGACAGGGCTTCAAAAAGGGACTGTCCTGGCTAAAACAGAACATATGGTCACTCTGTTTCAAAGGGTTGTGCTGAGAAAGGAGAACCGACCTGCCCCCACCATGGGAGCCACAGTTCTGGCTTCAGATCATCTTTCCCCACCAGCTGTCCCTAACCCAGATGGCTTCCCCCTGCCCCGCAATACGCACACATACAGGTGGTTTCTCAATTTGATCTGTCAGGGAGATAATCTAGGGAGCATTTGGTTAATCCCTTGGGATATTCTCCTGCCTGGAGACAGTCCTGCCCTGCAGACAGCCCTTGCCCAGCTCTGAGGCCTAGGTGTCTATGGGGTGGGGTGCAGGCAGGGACTGTTTATATAGGAATCCCTCCCTTAGTTCTGAGTCAGTTTCCTGTGAGGTGGTGTGTGTGGGCTGTTAATATAGGGTTCACTGGTGTGGTGGGCTCAGCACTGGTTTTGGGGGAGAGCATGCCCTGCTAAGTCATGCAGAATGCCTGGAACAGAAGCATAGAAAGGTTTGGCACTGCCTGTTAACTTGAGAGCATTTACACAGTGACATGCAAATTGTGCTTGGGTTTTGGCCCAAAGGATGGGAACAGCAGCAGGATTACCCCTAAGAGGTATAACCAGGGTTGCTTGTGGGGTTGGATGAACAGGGCAATTACCTTGACTGCCAACTTCCAGGGGGTACTGTGCCACTCAGCCACTTTTCCCCCTTTCCTGCAGCCACTACTCCAGAGGAGAGCATTTGAGGGGGTACTCAAAATGTTTTCAACCCTGCCAGCCAAAATGCCTAGGGTTGCTCCTGCGTACAGCCCAGCCAAACTATCCCTGGGCAGTACTGCCACTCCCAAGAGTTCAAAAATAAAGGGATTGGCTTTAAAATTATGGAATTATGTAAAAATAATCAATTTGGTGTTTTTTGTTGCCTTCTGCTTTTTGAGTCTTTAAGGTGCACTAAGGTGACATTTTGAAGCTTTCTCCCCTGCCACCAGGGCTAGAAAAATATTTTTCTTTAAGCATGGTGGCTGAAGTCCCCACCTCACCACTTGACTCCAGGAACTGAGGCTTGTAGGAAACATATAAATCATCATTCATCATTGTGCCCTCCACCCCTCTCAGGGTATGAGCCGCAAACAATAGACTGCCAGAGAATTCTGTCCTGGGCCATTCTTTCAAGTCATCTTCCAGGAAGTTGCGCTTCTATAGCAGGTAAATTTTTACGGGATGGGGTTACTAGCCCCATGCCCAACTCTCCTCCTTTTTCATCCGGGCTTGGGACCAGCATTGGTGGAGTTAAAACTGTAATTGCCATGACAAAATCATAACAGTTGGCAACACTGCTGTGGCAAGGCTGGGTCTGGACAAGGGCCAAAGCAATCAGATAGCGAATGGGAAGGGAGGGGAGGGGAGGGGAGCAAGGACTCCCGGGCAGCTCAGGGTCCCGCCCCTCAACACCGAGTCACTAGGGCGGGGGGTGGCTTCCCGGCTGCCCTAGATGTCCTTATAAGGAGTGGACGCTGCAAGAGGTGGGGCCTCTCTCTGTGCCGCTGTTCACGCCCTTATTTGGAAGCGACGCAATGAGAGGGGGGAGGGAATAGGGCCCACAAGGGGAAGGGGGCGAGTTCAGGGAGAGGCTCCGCCAACCAGCAGCGGATCTCCAGATTGGCTGCCTATTTCTAACCCCCCCTCCACCCCACCGCTTTCCCCCGCCCCCCAACTCCGCATCCAGAAGCCTTAACCTGATTTATTATCACAACTGTTGTTTTTCTAGGCGGGGTCCTAAGTGGGGAGGTCGGACCGGGGCCCCCGGGGAGGATCCCGATGCCAAGCCCCTTGGCCACAATCATGGAGTCCCGGCTCCCACCTGCCTCCCAAAGCCCGGGAGAGAACCCAGGTGTCCGGGCTGCACACTCTGCTGCCCCAGGCATGGCGGCGGCTGAGTCTGTCCCCAGCAGGCGGCGTAGAGACAAACGACATCTCCTATTATTCAATGGGGTCCATGTTACCCATGATGCACTGCAACTGCAGGATACGCCCCCCCCCCCGCTGTGGTTTCTCTCGGACTAGGCCCGCCATCGCCTCCCTGCCCTCCAGGACTACATCTCCCATGATCCCCCGGGATGCAGCTCTCACCCTTCCCGCGCGCTCCCCCCGCCATTTCCCTGCCCCTTGCGGCTCCTTCCCGGCGCTGGGCACGGACTCCACTTCCCTGCGTGCCCCGCGGCCCGCGCCGCCCGGAAGTGCCCCTCCCGCTTAAAGCGGAAGCGGGCGGCCGGTTGGTTTGGGGCGGGGCACTATTTGGTCTCGATACCGACCGAACGAGAAGCTGCTGCAGAGCGAACCCCGCGCAGCCCGGACCGTGATCCCCCTACCCGCAGCACCATGGTGAGACCCTGGCCCGCGGCAGCCATCTTGTGCCCCGCGGCCGCCATCTTGCCTTTGGGGCGCCTATGGGCTCTATAGGGGGAAGGGGAGCCTCGCGTACCCGCCGCTTCTGTAGGGGGCGACTGTAAGAGTTATCGGGGATCTCGCTGTAGGATCCGTAGCAGGGATCTGCTCTCGCCCCCGAGATCACCTGTGGGGAGGTGGGGCGCTGCTCGGTGCGGGATTTTATGAATGGGAGCTCCGTGGGGAGCCTTCCCCCCCCATGGGGTCTATAGGCGACTGTCTGCTCTTTTCCCCGTCGGGAGGCTTTTCCGAGGGGTTCCCGCCTACCCCCATGGGATGCATCTTTAGGTTCCTCCGGAATTCCTCGCGGGTGTCTTGTTTTCTTTTCCCATGTGCCATTGGGGTCCCTTTAAGGGGCTCTTATGGGCTTCTACGGGGCCTGTTGTGGCTGCTTCCCTTATAGCTGCAGGTGTGTGGCAGGATGCAGATGGTGCACCCGTAGGGGTGAGTCCCGCGTGGGGTTGGCCCCGTCTCACAGCCTCTGAGGGATGGGGGTTAGTTCTCTGTTGGGGGGCAGATTGTTCCATTGGCTGCTATTGCATCAGAGCATGGTGGTTGGGAAATGGAGCGCCCCCTCCCCCCCACAAAGCAGGGTTTGTAAGCCAGTCAGCCACCCCTACCCCCTTTTCTTCTGCCTGATGCCCTAGCTCCAATGTGATCTATGGGGTCCTGTGACCTCGGGGCTCCCCATGTCTGCAGTAGTTATCTTTCTACCCCTAGCATTGGGGTGGTGGGATGCAGGTGGCATTTGATGTGATGGATGGGGTCTGCTGCTGGGGGTTGCCAATGAGATGTGGGCTGGATGCAGGAATGGCTGAGGGGATTCTCTGGCCTGTGTTTATACAAGAGGTCTGAAAGGGGGCTGTAATGGGCCCTTCTGACATTAAAATCTGAATCTAAGCTGAGCCCATCTTTGTGCCCATATTATCCTAGTTCCCCCCCAGATCAGTCAATCCAGTGTTGTACTCTTTGCTCCCCCTGCAGTCTTAACACCCCACTGCTCCCCTTTGATGCGCTAGGATAGCGGGTGAGCGTGCTACTCTGCAAAATGTCTGACGCCATCTCTGCCTCGTGCTCCCAGCCCCGGTTCCCAGCTTGTCCTGGCCAAACCTGCTTCACTCAGGGCTAGCAGGGAGCCCTCATGGCCCTTGATAGCTTGGGACTGTCTTGAGGGGTGAGGGTGCTCCCATACAGCCTGTAGAGCCCCCCTGCCCCAGTGCATGAGGACAAAGATGCTGGTGGGAGGGGGATGGGGAGAGGTGCTTGGTTTGCCTGGTGCCTGGCTGGGGATAAGTGGTGAGCATAGCTTGGAGGGAAGGTGGGGAGACTTGGGGGTGGCGGGTACAGGGAAATCTGGGGGTGATCAGCAAAGGCTGCCTGCAGTAACCGGTGAACAGTCTCATTTCTTTGGCAGCACCGGTAGAATTGATTTAGTATTTACATGGTTAAGGTTTATGCCATGGGCTCAGGCAGGGCTGCTGGACTGGGGAACAAAAGCCCTTTAGCCTCCTATAGGCCCACTCGATTAGCTCCTGGCTTCAACAGCCATGCTGCAGGGGTGGATATATTGGCTGAAGTATCTAGGCCCAGGCCTGGGGATCTGATGACTCTCTCCAGTGCTGGTCCCCGATAGGCCCATTTTGAGCCTTGCATTGCCCCAGTGCCCCTTTCATTCTCTTCCCCATCCCCACCCCCACCCAAGCAGCAGCAGCAGCTGTTGGAGCAAAGCGGCTGGTGCTTCCCCTAAAGCAGCCTCCCTTCTCCATATAAGAGCATATCGTGGTGCTGCTTTGCTGGCCAGCTGCTAAAGCTAGACTCTACTGAAGGGCTGCCTCGGATCTTGGCTGGACTCTTGGGATCATCCAGTGGGGGCCTGCGCTGCGTGGTTAGAATTTGGGGTTCCCCCCAGCTACTCAGTTCGGCCCCTCTGCTGTAAGGCAGTGGAGTGTGAAGTGCAATGGCAGGGCCCCAAATAATGAGGCTTTTGGTCTGAAGGTGTCTAGTGGGGGTGGGGAGAAAGATGGGCTCAGTAGCGTGGGGGGTGCTGTGCTCTGAACCTGGGCCAGGAAGGAGTGTCATGGAGGCTCAACAATCTGTCTCTTGGTGCAGTAAAGCAGTTGCCGTGGGGTGGGGTGGGGGGGAAATGGAGGTTGAAGGGGCTGGAGTTAAATGGGAGGGAGGTAGGCACAAGGTGCACAGGGGAAATAGGGGATGGGAGGTGCAGCGGGGGGACTGGTAGGCACGAGGATGGGTGTTGGTCTCCTGGGGTGAATAGGGGTTGGCAGGGCCCTGGGGGAGCAGGGGATGGGGGAAGGGTTGTCACCCCATCTTTGCAGATGGTTGGTTGCAGCAGGTCCCTTGCCCCGGGCCTGCACCGTGGGGGAAGGGCCCAGGCTGCTGGGTGCGATGGGGAAGCAGCGGGCACAGCTTCTTACTGCACAGGTCACGTGCCGCGCCATTTCCTGCGCGGGGTTTCAGGTTCCTGCTGGGGGTGCTTGCGTAAAACACTGACGCAGCACTTCCCATCGTGTGCGCCTCTGGCTGGGGCATCAGCAGCCCCACTGGTTTGCTCACGGCCCTTGCTGGAGTGTCTGCCCGGGTCCTGCCTGTGTAACCAGCAACCGTGTCCGCAGTTTGCCTGATCCATCCCCCCCAGCTCCAAAACTTCAAAGCCCATGGCAGTTTTGGGGCTAAATCCTTTGGGCCCTTTGGCTTGGGGCCTGGTAGAGTATGTGGCGCCCGCACTGACATTACCTAGCCCCCAAGGCCTCTTGGTGGAGGCCAGGAGTCCCCCTCTGTTCTGCTCCCCTTGCAATGATCTGCCCCTCAGTATCGATTGCTCTTGGCCCTTGGGAGTTGATGCGCGTGGGCTGGTACCCTAACATTGGGCACCTCATTGCCCAGCCTTTTGGTGCTGGGGGGAGCCCCTAATGCCCCCTCCTCTTCCCCCACAGGCATCTGGCGTAGCAGTCTCTGACGGAGTGATCAAGGTCTTCAATGACATGAAGGTGCGGAAGGCCTCCACCCCCGAGGAGGTGAAGAAGCGCAAGAAGGCGGTGCTCTTCTGCCTGAGCGAGGACAAGAGGAACATCATCCTGGAGGAGGGCAAGGAGATCCTGGTGGGGGACGTGGGGGACACGGTCGACGACCCCTATCTGCACTTTGTCAAGATGCTCCCGGAGTTGGACTGCCGTTACGCCCTCTACGACGCCACCTACGAGACCAAGGAGAGCAAGAAGGAGGATCTGGTCTTTATTTTCTGGTAGGACTGTGCCCCAGCCCCATTCCCTCCAGGGTGATACAGCCCGTTTGCCCCTGCTGGCTATACCCACCCTCTCCACCAGCTAGGGACCCCTGCTTCTAGCTACTGGGGGAGCCACACCCCTTGTCTTCATCACTCCCTAGTCCAAGCCTGGAATGCCCCGTTATGTGTTGGCTGGGTCCATCCTTTGAGCACACCCCTGTTCTGGCCATGCCCCTCTCCAGTATTGTGCCCTTCTACCTGCTGCATCTCCTGGTAGAGTCATGCCCCTCAGCCTGGGGTGGCCCCCTTGCCCCTCCCCTTTCTGGCCCTGCCCCTCCATCCCCAAATTCCTTCTTACAGTCCTGCTTCCTGGCTCTAGCCACGCCTCCACCTCCAGGACTGAGAAGGCTCGTGGTTCCCCGGCCCTGGCGGGCAGTGCCACCCCTTCCCTCTGCAGAGCTGCTGTGAAAGCTGCCTTTGTTCACCCAGTGCCAGCACCCGGCCCCTCTGCTGGGTAGAGCAAGCCCAGTGGGGAGTGCCAGCTGCTTGTTTAAAGGGCTGCTGGCTGACCAGCTAGCCATGGGGCCCACAACACGAGGGCAGGGGGATCAGTGCATCCTCTGCTGGCTCTGCCAGCCCCCTTAGTCCAGCTGGGACGCCCCCTCCAGAGCGCACGCTGTACTCAGGGGGTTCTGAACACATTAGCTCAGGGGTGGGCAAACTTTTTGGCCTGAAGGTCACGTTGGGGTTGTGAAACTATGGAGGGGCTGGATAGGGAAGGCTGGGCCTCCCCAAGCAGCCTGGCTCTGACCCCTTCCCACTTCCTGACCCCTCACTGCCCCTCTCAAACTTCTGACCCATCCAACACCCCCACAACCCCCGGTCCTTGTCTCCTGACTGCTCCCTCCCAGAACCCCGCACCCTATCCAACCTCCCTGTCCCCTGACACCCCGCTCACCCCCCAGAACTCCCATACCTATGCAGCTGCTCCCTGTCCCTGACTATCCTCTGGGACCTTCTGCCCCCTTCCCCAACCCCGGGGCTCCCCGCTCAGTGGCAGGAGCTAGCCATACCACTGCAATGCTGCATAGTGGGCCAGAGCGCTGGCAGTGTTGGCGCTGAGGCTACGTGACGGGGGTGGAGGGGCAGCCTCCTGGGCTGGGAGCTCAGGGGCCAGGCAGGACAGTCCTGTAGGCCGTAGTTTGCTCACCTCTGCATTAGCTCTGTCCTGCTCTGGGGCCAGCTGGAGGCATGGAGAGGCTTCAGGGTTAGGCATGAGTGGGTGCAGACAAGGAGGGTGTTAATGGGGGGGTGGGGGAGGATCTGAGTGGGTGCTGGGGGCAGGAGAGTTAAGACTGGCCTGGATTTGAAACTCTCTGCCCAGTGGTAGCTACTTTCAGGCCAGTGGGACAGAGGAGACTGTCCGCACCATCTGTAGGAGCGGCTATGCTGGCTGATGTGCCACAATTTCTCCCCGGGCCCTCCTGCCCAGCTATTCTCTTGCTCCTTGTGCCTCCTGCTGGGAATCTGTCCCTCAGGCACTGTTACTAGAATATGGCCTGGCAGGGGGGCTGCTTCCCATGCTCCTTTCAGCTGGTGATGCTGCTCTGTCCTCTTACACCTTCAGTCAGTGCCCAGGTGGGCGCTGTGTCAGAGGCCTCTGGTGTAGGGCTGCGCCTTTCGGGAGCCTCCAGTCCCTGGTGTCTGGTGAGAGTCCCTCTCCTCTCCCTGCAGGGCCCCCGATGGTGCCCCCCTCAAGAGCAAGATGATCTACGCCAGCTCCAAGGATGCTATTAAGAAGAAACTCACAGGTGAGTAGAGTCCTGCACCCCTGGAAGGCCATATCCTGCCTCTTGTGGGGCCCTGCCCCATGGCAGGTGAGCCAGCTGGCAGCTCTGAAGTGGCTGCGCTGCTAGCCCCTCTCAGGGAGGTGCTGTGTGACTGGAGCCTCATGGTCGGCCTGTGTTTGCCGAGGCAGGTGGAACTGCAATCTGGGGTGGCCCCTGGGAGCTAGCACCTGCAATGTCAGGACTCCTGAGTTCCCTCCTAGCTCTGGGAGGGAGCAGGGGCTGGTGGGTTAGAGCTATTCAGGGGCACCCCGGGGCTCTGGATTTGGTTCCTGGCTGTGCTCTGAGGCTATCCCCACCCTTGGATGAGGGCGTCAGTTCCCTGGTGCAAGTAACCTGCTGGGAGGTGCTAAATAAACACCCTATCTGATCCTGTGGCAGGATGGGCCAGTGCGGTGGGGGAGGGGCCTTGCCTGGGAGTTCTCAGGCCCCCAGTCAGATGGTGCCTTTGCCAAGGCAACAGCAGGGCTTCTCGGCCTAGGGAATCACAACCTCCCTGGCCTGCACATAGGGAGTGATGGGGGGGTGGGAGGAGAAATTCTGGCTAGATCTCAGCTAGATGGGGGTTAATCTCCAACCCAAGGCTTACCCTAAGCCTCCCCATTTCTTTCTCCCTTCTCCCTCTCTCCTCCCCCTCCCCCCCCACCCAAGGTATCAAGCATGAGTTGCAAGCAACCTGTTACGAGGAGGTGAAGGACCGCTCCACCTTGGCCCAGAAGCTGGGCGGCAGCGCTGTCGTCAGCTTGGAAGGGAAGCCCTTGTGAGCCGCTCCCAGTGCCAGTTTATACCGGAGCTTCCATGTTAATCAGTCCTGTGCTACCTTCTTGGGGTGGGGTGGGGGTGGGAGGGCTGTCGGGGGGTGGGAGGGATAATTCCTTAGATAATGTTCCGGTTCTTTGCCTCCTAAGTCTCCTTCTCCGGTTTGCACGATCAGAGTCCCCAAGACACTCCACGGCCTGGCCACGACTGCTGTGCAGGGCACCTGCCAAACCCACTGCCACCTCGGTTACCTGGAACTTCCGCCTTGGAAACCAAGGGGACCATTCCCTGGGCACTGTAGCTTCTCCTCAAGGTCTGGGGCCATTCCACCATCAGAAGGGACCATACATTAACATCTCTAACTTGGTGCCTAGAGACACCAAGAAGGGCCCATTCTTGGAGTGCTGGAGCTCAGTGTGTAGGTCTTGGGATTGTCCCACCATTCATGGGGATTGTCCCCTGAGCTCTGTCTAGCTCTGGGACCATTCCGTGTTTCCATTCCAGTAATGTCTCCCTCAAAGGTTGATCAGGGACCAACTGGCTTCATCATTACGTTGCCCTCTCCAGACAGCCTCAAATCCTCCATAGGGCTGAGGTCTTGATGGCTAGTCCACTGCTGGTCAGGGTGTTCCCAAAAGGGGCTAGTGAGTGAGGGACCCTCCAACAGCCAACCCCAGGTCTTGAGCCACTAGCTTTTTCTGGTGGAAGGTGACATCCTAGTAGCTCCTCTCAACTGCATCCCTGTAGTCTCCTCTTGACTGGAATTAGAAATTTCTGGTGTGTGTGGAATTTTTTTTAAAAGGGTTTTGTGTTTTGAAACAGTAAATGATGCCGATTCTCTCTGGCCCCACCGGGAGAGCTGGGGGTGTCCCTGGAAAGCAACCCCCTGCTGCCAATGCGTCCATGACTTAGTGGCTTTGTGCTTGTCTGTAGTACTGTGTATAAATGGAATATTGTGGAGAAACTTGCAAAATTTAAGTAACTGGGGGCTGGGACACACCCTTCCAGTGGAACTTACTAATATGGAAGCAGCACCTGTAATGACCTTCAATAATAATAATAAAAAAAAAAACATGCTAACAAGCTACTGCCCTGCCTGGCTTTATTAGGAACATTTGTCATCAGGGAAACTGAGGCAGAGGGACATTAGGGCTGGGACAGTACCCAGGAGTTCTGGCTCCTGGTAGCCTGCAATCAGTGCTGAGCCTTGGGTGTGGGTGGCCATGGGAACTGGGTGTGGCCACTGTTTATGAGTAATAGCACCTGCCTTTCCCTGTAAAACACACACGAGTGCAGGGGACCTGGGCAGGTCTGTGCCCATGGCCACCTTCCTCTTCCCCTAGGCAGCTGGTCTGCTCCCCACCCCCTTCCTGATGCCAGCTCCATACTTGTCTGGTCAGTCAGGCCTGTCTTGGTTCCCTAGCCCTCCAGGGGTTCAAAGTCCCATGCTGGGGGTGAAGGAGCAGTGGTAGTGGGACCTCTCTATAGTGGAAGCTCTGGCCTGGCTGGGGATGGTGGAGGAAGAGAGTAAATCCCAGCTGGGATCAGCCCTTTGCTCCTTGGCCCTGCCAGTAGAGCTGCTCAGGGGGTGGGGACTATGAGGTGGGCAGTGGTGCTACCCAGTCCCTGCTCTCACTCTTTCTTACTGCCTCCAGAAGCCATCCACAGCTTCAACTTGTGTGTATGAGGAGGGTGGCTTGACCTCACTGGAGCTATCACTGTAACTGAGTCACACTAACCTGCTCTAATCCACCAGCCCCTGAGGTGCAGCTAGAACCCAGGAGTCCTAGCTAACAGCCTTCCCATGGGCTAACTGGACCAGGGGTGAGTGATGCTTGGAAGCCAAGAGAGTTTGAGGCTGGGGCAGGATCCTTGGGTTCTATCCCTGAGGGGGTTGGGGGTGTTGAAGGTCTCTTCTAGTGCCAGTCCCTATCCTGCCATGCAGAAGATGGGGCCTGGACAAGTTTCCCTGCCCTGTGGGGTGTATTCCCTCACAGGGGGAGCCAGGGGTTGGGGGAGCTTTTCCTGGCAAGCTGCGTTGGTTCTCTTCCCACCCCACAGCAAGGCCCTGCCTGAGCGTTCACACCAATGGGGGATGCTAGGCCAGCTTTTCTGCTATGAGTGGCCAACTCAGGGGCCTGTGAGTGAGCAATGCAGGAGCTGGGGCCTTGGACAAAGAGGTGGGGCTGGTGGAGGTCAGGGTGAGCAATGCTTGAAGCAAGGGAGTCCCAGCAGCAGCTGTGGAGGAGGCAGGGCTGGGGTGAGAGCCTTAATGGTGGGGGGCCTGGGCAGGTGAGGAAAATGGGAGTCTGGCAATGAGGCTGCATGGGGTGGAGCTGGATACAAAATGGGCCTTTATTGGGGGAGTTTGGGGCTGGGGGTACAGAGCTGTGGATGGACAGATGGCCTGGGATGGGCAGAATTGAATGATAGCTGCCAGGCTGTGGTTTCTTGTCTTCCTATTGCAATTTCACACTCCCCCTCCTCCATCTCACACCCCTTACTCCCCTCATTCTGCCCCCCCCCCTTCAGCTGTGCATTGCTAGAACAACTCTAAATCCTAGACCTGAAAGGGAGCTCAAGAGGTCACCTAATCAGCCCTGCCTGGCATGCAGGGGACTGAAGTATTATCTAGACCATCCCTGACAGAGGTTTGTCCAGCCTGCACTGAGAAATCCCAATGATGGAGATTCCACAACCTCTATTAGGCAATTTATTTTCTCCTTCCTTCTTTAAACAACCTTTATGTATGTGAATGTACCTTAACACACACACCCTGCCCCATGTGATCTTACCACAGTACTCGGGGTGGGGTCCACCTAAGGCACAAGGTCCCCTGCTCTAACCCACTATTGGGAATAGACCCCACAAGTCCTGACTCCCAACCCACTCCCCTCCTAAAAGAACTTGGGGCTGCAGCCATGTCTGGGAGGCCAGAGGGAGGGATTAAGATGTGTTGGGGGCAGGGTTCCCTCACAGATGGGCCCCCCCAGAGTTGGCAGAGCCAGGATGCGGTGGCTGGAATGCCGGCAGGGATCTATGGGGCTGGGATCTGAGGCAGCAGCAGTAGGGTGGGGGGGAGGGAATCTCTGCACCAAAGCCCTGAGCCTCCCCTCCCCCCACCACAGGTGCAGGGCTGGGTGGCAGCTTCAGGCGTCGCCCTTCAGCACAATCAGGGTGTTCCGCAGCAGCAGGCTACTGGCCTGGAAGAGAGGGGAGGGGGTTAGAGAGGGGGATGTCCCCCCGCACCAGTGCAATGATCCAGGGGAAACTGGGAACCCAAGAAAACCTAAAATGACCTGCTCCTCTCATAGCTGGGGACAGAACCCAGGAGTCCTGGCTCTCAGCCAAACTGGGAGTGGCATTGCAGGAACTGAACCTGTATGCAGGACCCAAGTGTGCATCTCTGCTGCCCCCTGCAGGCTACACCTGGATATTGCAACTGAGGACACAGTCTGCCCTGATGCGGAGGGGGGGCTCAGACAAGCCTCCAGCCCCCAACCCCAGGGTGCAGAGAGAATAGGCTCCCCAGGGGCTTGGGGAATGGGGAGGTAGAGCATGCACTGGGTGAGGAGTGTAAGAAGGAGATGGGAGCTTCTGAGGGGTCCCAGTTCAGATTTGAGGGGGAGGCCGTAGTTGGGGGAAAGGAAGGGAGGGTTCTGCAGGGGTTCCCAGCCAGAGTTAGAGGAGTTCCTGGGGGCAGGGAAGTGCTAGTTCCTGCAGCTCCGCACTCAGGCTGGGGTAGGGGGCGATCCCAAGGGCTAGTGGGGAGGTGGGTGGGCCCCAGGAATCCCAAGCAGGGTTGCAGGATTTCCAGGGGTCCCTGATACCTTGGCGTGTTTCAGCTCCAGCTCTGCCAGCTCGATCAGGTTCTTGCGAAATGCGGAGATTCGACGTGACTTGAAATCAGTCAGTTCTGCCCGGGGAGAGAGAGAGAGAGAGAGAGAGATAGAGAACCCAGGAGATCTGGATCCCAGCCCCCTGAGCTAAGCCATTATATACTCCCTTCCACCCTCCCCCTCCCAGAGACAGGGACAGAACCCAAGAATCCTGGGTCTTAGCCCTTCTGTATTCACCTTGTTTGGCAGAGGCTGATAGCTGTTCAAAGCGCTGACAGCACAGCTGCTGATGGGCCTCAGCCGGCTTCACCTCCTTGTTCCTCATGCGGGCTCTGTCCAGTGCCTTGTTGGCATTCTCGTAATCAGCCAGGGCCCTCAAGCGCCGGTACAGCAGATCCTGGGGATGCAGACAGTTATACATCTCCGTGCCCCACCCCAGAGGTGGCTGCATCTCAGTGCTGGGCAAGGGAGCCCTATATTCACAGCCCCAGACCCCACCACAGAGGTGGCCGCAACTCTGCACCGTGCTGCCCTTACCTTGGCTGCCTGTGAGTCTCTCATATAGTACTTGAGCAGGTCAGACAGTTTCAGATCCTCATCTGATGCCACACGGCCCTCCAACTTCTGGGGAGGAGAGGACAGAAGCGGGGATCAGCCAAGAAGGGGTGTTAATCCCACAGCTACCTGAGCCTCTCCACCCCATCCTTCTGAGCTAATATCACCCCCTCCGAGATCCTCAACACCCATCAATAAGGGGTGCTAGCGAGTGGAGACCCCCCCCCCCGAGAAGGGGGCTGGGGTGAAGGATGGGAGCCATGAAAGCCCTGTCTCCACATGGTAGGGTCTGTGGGGCAGGGCTGATCCTGGTTGTGGGATTCAGGGGAAGGTGGGGAACACCAGGGGATTGGGGAGGTCTGGAGCATGGGAAATGGTGGCAGTGTGTGTGTGTGTTTGGGGGCGGGGGGGCAGAAGCCTCAGAGCAGAGAGGGTTCAAGGTAGAGTAGGGGACGGGAAGAGGCCTCTTGGAGGGGGGAGGGGCGCCCTCACTCACCCGCAGCCGTTCAAAAAGTTCAGCCAATTTCAGGAAGTTCCTGGAGAGTGAAGGAGAGACTCATCAGTGACACCCCCCGCCCAGTACTAACCCCCAGTAACCTGCCCATTGCGCCCCCTCCCCCCACACCACCATTCCCCTAGTGCCCCCCCTTCGCCTACATTAGGGCCCCCCAATACTGCATTCCCCCCACCAAACAGCACCCCATCCCCCTCAGTGCCCTCTGCGTCCTGCCCCACCACTAGATAACACCCCATCCCCCTCAGTGTCCCTTGCATCCTGCGCCCCCTCCCCCACCAGACAGGCCCCTCATACCTCAGCTCTACACAAGGCTGCCCCCGCCCCCCAGCTCTGTCTGAGGTGCCTCCTTCCCCCCCAGAACTCTACCGCCACACCAGGAAGTGCCACCCCTCTTTGTCGGCCCCCTCGCCAAAATGCCTCCCACCTCGCCACTCTCCCCCCAGCACAGGAATGGGCAAACTATGGCCCACAGGCCCATCCTTCCCAGCCCCAGAGCTCCTGGCTGGGGAGACTGCCCCCAGCCCCTCCCCCACTGCCCTCCTCCCCACACAGCCTGAGTGCGCCACGCCGGCATCGCTCTGGCCCGTAGCTCCTGCCGGGGAGCGTTGCAGCGTCGTGGCTGGCTTCAACGGGGCTGCGCGCTCTTGCAGGGCAGTGTGTCTAGTGCCGGTAGGGCGCGCGGAGCCAGACACGTTGCTCTGAGTGGCATGGTAAGGGGGCCGGGGCATTGGATAAGGGGCAGGGAGTCCCAGGGGGCAGTCAGCGGGGACAGGGAGCAAGGGATGGCTGGATGGAGTGGCGGCTCTGCAGGGCCCTCAGGGGAGGGGATACGGTGGGCGAAGGTGTTGGCTAGGGTGTGGGAGTCCGGGGGAGGGGGGAGGTGTCTGTGCCAGGGAGCGGGTGGGTGGATAGGAATCGTGGCAGTCAGGGGACGGGGGGGTAGAAATGTGGAGGTTCGGGGGGGGGCGGTCAGGGGACAAGGAGTGTGGGGGGGCTGGATAGGTTGGGGGCTCTGAGGGAAGCAGTCATGGGGCAGGAAGTGGACGGAGGTTGGATAGGGGGTGATGCCAGGCTGTTTGCGGAGGCACAGCCCATACGGCCCTCCATACAATTTTGCTACCCCGATGTGGCACTCAGGCCAAAACGTTTACCCACGCTTGCCCAGCAGCTACTCCCCATTTACTAAGCTGGGAGTGGAAGTGCCCCCTGGTGCCCAACTGGGGTCACTGCAGGAGGGAGCAGAGTGCATTCTGAGGGGGGGCCACACCTTATAGCAGCCCCTCCAAGCTTGGTGGGATTCAAGCCCCAGTGCCTCTTTCCCCAAAATATCTCCCCCAGCAAGCAGTTCTGGGGGCCCGCAGGGAGCCCCCGTCCCTGGTCTTCAATACTCACGTCTGGAGATGGCGGACCTCCTGTGTGCCCAGGCTGCCCAGTGACACTGAGATGGGGATATAGTCCTCTGCCAGGCCTGTATTGGGGGGCAGCCATCAGGGCCGGGGATGTACCCATTAGCCAAGGGACCCCCTCACCCACCGAATCAGGAGTCCCTACCTCACACCCACCTCCAGGAGCCCGATGGAGTTCCCCTCCCCAGAGCCTCCACCCAGCCCCTTCCAGGGGCTCCCCACCCATCAGGAACCTCCTCTCCCCAGGAGAGCCACTCCTGAAAGGGCCAGGGCCAGAGGCCAGGGTGGGGCAGCAGGGTGATCCTGGGACCGGAGAGGGAGAATTCCCGCCCCCATCCCCAACGTACTCTTGTGGGAGCGCATGACGCGGTCGGCCTTGAGGCAGGTGTCGCGTACGCGGGCGTGATACTCCAGTAGGAACATCCGCTCGTGCTCAAAGAACTCATCCACCTCCTGCAGGGGGTGACAGGGAGCCAGCGAGACGTGGGGTGCCCCACACACCACCCCACCCATAGCAGGAGAGGGGGATCAGCACTCACCGTGCAGCCCCTCACGTCGTCGGGGGTGTGTGTGTGTGTGTGTGTGTGTGTGTGTGGTCCTTGTGCATGGGGAGTGGGGGGATTTATGTGGGCGGGGCTAAGTGCTAACATGGTCACTGCTGAAGGGGGGAGAATCTGTGCGGGCTGTGCCATTCTCCACTGAGTGCTGGGGGAGGGGAACAGCTATGTGGATGGGGGGGCAGTTATGTTCATGCCGTGTTACTCTCTGTGATACCGTGGGGAGAGGAGGTTGCACCAGCTGTGCCACTTGCTGCAGTCGGGGTAGGGGGTGATCTGTGCAGGCCATGTTAGTCTCTGCACTGGGGCTTGGCAGGGAAGGGGGGTGTGACAGAGCCCCGTTGGTGGTTTGCTACTCTGTCAGCCACTCCTCTCAGGCCCGACACACTCACTACACCTAACCCATTGGTATCATGACATATCGCTGGAAAACTAACTCCCTGCTCATTAATATTCCAGCATGATGTAGGGCCCGGGAGTGCACTAGAATTATATGCTTCGGAGGGTTTGGCAAGCCGGGCAGAAGCCCAGTCTGCTCTAGGCAAAGGAACGTGACAACGAAGGAACTTCCTCTGCATATAAAGGTGAACAAAACCAGTAGCCTAGCAGGTGGGGGAGAGGCCTCTTAGCTATACAGACGGGGGATCCGAACTGCAAATGGTAAGCAACACTCAACTGCTTGTAGATAGTATTCCCGTATTATAAAAGTGTAACGAGGAAGGATTCAAGGAGCCAGGGCACTTCAAATCACAGGCCACTGGGTCCTCCAGCTGAGGGGATGAAGTCCCTGCTCAGGCAAGGGTTGTAACTCGCTGAAGTGAAGCACAGATGTAACCATTGGTCTTTACTCCTCCTACGGGTACCACTTAAGCCTCTGCCTTTGCTTTCACTAAACGTGTTTCACTATTCACCAGTTTGGGACGGGGATTGCCATAAGAGCGTTTGTCAAACCCCAGGGAAATCGGTGAGTGGCCCTGGATTGTCCCTCTGAAGGAACAACGAACTTCCTTACTTCTGTGCGTATTGCAGGAGAGGGCTGGACAGTGCAGGACTGTTTGGGGGAAAGTCAGGATGGGGGAAGGGATGTTGAGGTCACTGGGGGTGGAAACCAGGGTGTGACCTGCATGGCGATAGCCTGGCTGTTGGTGTCAGGGCCGTGAGCCACAGCAGAAGAGCCCTGAGGGCACCCAGAGCTCCAGGATAGGCATTGGTCTGGATTGAACCCCACAATGTCACTGGAGGATCTGCGCAGGCCAGGCCACTCTCCACAGGTCGGGGGATCTGGGCAGGGCCCATGGATTTCTGGGGAGATGGGATCTGATGGAGGCACACACTCTTTTCCTGCTCCCTAGAGGGGTTCACCCCCCTCCCAGCCTGCGGTGGGGCCTGGCTCACCTTCAGCCCCGACATCCCGGTGATGAGCGCCTCGTCAGCTGACTTCACAATGTTCCGGAAGAAGCCGCCCAGCAGCTCCTTGCGGTTCTTGCCACGCACACTGAGCTGCAAGGAGAGGGAGCGCCAGGTCACGGGGAGGAGAGGGGCCCCCAGGACCCCCGGCACCTCACATCCCTCCCAGCCCACTACAGGGGCTGCCCAGAGCCAGAGATAATATGAGCACTAGGGGAGGGATTTGTGCAGGCCAGGGTTGGAGGAGAGAGGGGGGCAGCAGGGCAGTGGGGGGAGAAAAAGGTGCCCCGCTCACCTCCCTGGCTCCTTCCAGGCTCTGTGCTCCTCCCATGGCGTGGGGGGGGAACAATCTCCCACATGGCCCCCCTTGTTGGTGGGAGGTGGCAGAGACGAGAATGGTCTCAAATTGGGTACCAGGAGAAAAGCAGCGCAGTGGAAGGTGGGGGGTGGGGGAGGGGTGTTGCAGCTCAGCAGTGGAGAAGGCTGGTAGTGGGGGGTAGCTCGGTGGGGAGGAAGTGGGGGTTCAGCAGGGGAGAGAAGAGCTGGGGGGTCAGGGGCAGGCACAGCAGGGTCAAGGTGTTGCAGGAGGCCAGCAGGATCAGAGGGAACCTCAGGTGGCTCTGCCGGGGTGGGAGGCTCTGGGGAGGGGGGCTGGGGGTCTCACGTCTTGGTCGTATTCCAGGAAGACGTAGAAGTTGTGGTCCCGGCGTAGGACGGGATGGGCGGCCAGGCGCTGCAGGAAGACCTCGTGCATTGCCACCGTCTTTTTGAAGATGGCCAGGTACTCGCTGGGGGAGACAGGCGGGTGAGCGTCTGCAGGGACAGTGTCCCGGTAGTGACCCCTTGTACCACCCCCACTGCCCCCTGTACTGCCCCCTACTAACCCCTCTGTATCACCTCTCACTGATTGCTGTACTGTCCCCACGGCACAGTACCCCCACTGACCCTCATTGAATCACAGCACAGCGCCTCCTAGTGCCACACTGGGGCACTGAGGCCAGTGCCCCCCCCCGCCCCTCCCCTGGTATCACTCACCCTTCCAGCTCCTGCTTCATCTTGGCGAACTCCTCCCGCGTCAGGGTGCTGTTCCCCTCCCCGAGGCGCTGCAGCTTCTCCCGCGATGCCTCAAAGTCAGGCCTGGGGGGAACAGGGGGGATCTGGGCCGGGGGTGATGGGGGAAGAACCAGGAGAAATATTAGCTCTGAACCCCTCTTCCAGCCTCCCAAACCTCTGTGACCCCAGGCCCCTATGGCCCCCTGATACTAGCTGTGGGGGAAGGGGGAGGAGCAGGGCAGGATGGGTGAGGGTGCAGCTCATGGGGGCTCATGGGTGAGGCATTGGGGTGAGAGGGAAGAGCTATGGCGCCTCACAGTTGGGGAAGGGGAGTGAAGCTGGGGGTGGGGCTAATGGTTGGGACAAGGGAGGCTGGGAGGTGGAGCTGCGGGGGCTAAGAAAGGATTCATGGCCAGTTGCTATGGGACGGGATAGGGGTCTCAGAGCAGGGAGCCAAAGGGCTCAGATGTCCTGTTGGGGGATGATGCCTCGGGCTAGGGCAGGGCCGTTGTGGGGGGGGTCCACTGGGGCAGGATGTCAACGGCTAAAGGATCCTCCTCCTCTAGAAACACTCTTCCTACTCTACATACACCTGCCCTCCCTACAGTGATCCTGGGACTCCCCTTGAGCCCCCTGCCCCACACCCTTACAATTCATAGAGTCACCGATCAGGAGGGCCCTCTGTGATTATCTAATCCTCCCGGATAACACAGGCCATAGGGCTGCCTGGAATTAATTCCTGGTCGAGTCTGAGCATTGATGCCTAATAGCAACAATGATGTTCTGGTTCATATGGTTCCCCAGAGGGGTGACCATTGCATTGAAATGCTTCAGGGTTGATAAACTTCACAATGAAGGACTCTACGTTGGATGACCAGCTGTCTAGTGCAGGGGAAGAGTGGACAGTATTTGGGGATGCTAGTGTAATCCACATACCTCCTGGGGATGATGATGTGTCCCATCTAATGACACCAAGACCACTTAGAACAGGGCTGGACAAACTTTTTGGCCCGAGGGCCCCATCAGGGTTCAAAATAGTATTGCGGGCCAGCTCAGGGAAGGCTGTGCCTCCCCAAACAGCCTGGCCCCGACCCCTGTCTGACCCTCTCCCACTTCCCGCCCTCTGACTGCCCCCCTCAGAACCACCAACCCATCCAACCCTCCCTCGCTTCTTGTCCCCTGATTGCCCCCTCTGGAGACCCCTCCACCCTAACTGCCCCCCAGAACCCCAGCCTCTATCTAAGCCCCCCTGTTTCTTGTCCCTTGACCACCCCCTCCAGAGATCCTCCACCCCCTAATCATTCCCCAGGACCCCACCCCCTATGCAACCCCCTGCTCCCTGTCCCCTGACTGTCCCGACCCCTAGCCACACACCGTTATCTGACAGGCCCCCTGGGACTCCCAAGTCCCCTGACCGCCCCCGAGACCCTCTGCCCCTTATCCAACCCCCGCCCTGGCCTCAGCTCCACCCCGGTCCTAGTCCCCTTATCACACTGCCAGACACACTGCCATGACAGCCCCGCCCCCAAGAGTGCTGCTCGTGTGGTGCACTGAGGCCGCGCAGGAGAAGGGGGACAGCGGGGAAGGGACTAGAGCAGCCTCCCCAGCTGGAGCTCAGGGGCCAGTTGGGAGGAGCCCGCAGGCCGTAGTTTGCCCACCCCTGACTTAGAGAGAGAGAGATTAATGAGTTTACTCCACAGACTTGGCTAAGAGCCACATGACTTTTAGCTCATGCACTAAGCTCCAGAGGTCCCAGGTTCGATGATGACCCAGGTCTGTCGGTGCTACGCTATTACCAAGATTGCGGGAGAACCACTTGGATGAAGGAGAGTGAAAAAGCAACACTGGATTACAGGGACACCATCAAATGAAGGGACAGGAAAAAAAAAAAGGTGCTGTGCAGAATGGATGCACTGGAAGGTTAGAGTCCAGTCAGTGACGGGAGGAGGAAACAGGCAATAGAGGGAAAGCAATGTCTTGACTGAGGAGTCAAGAGGACCAGTTGGAATGAGTGTAATCAATGGTGGAATAGTTTGGCACAGCACATTGAGGAAGCTCTGAAAGATGTGACCAGAAAAGTGTATTTGAGATTCTGAAGGTCCTCATTGGATGTCCATTCTCTCAGCTTCTGCCAGTTAAGGACAAAAACGGAGAATACTGCCAGGATATTGGTGCACCACTTACAAATTGGTGGGAGCATGTTTTCCAGTCCTTTAACCATTCTCGTGACTAATCTCTGAACTCACTTTAGCAATAGCCTTCTCGAGATGTGGACATCAGAACTTGATGATGTTCCCCCTGCTGACACCCTGCCCCCATGTCCCCCCAGATGCTCTCCTTATCATGATCCCCACATCTCCTCTCACTCTCTACAATGTCCCCCTGGTCCTCCTCATCCCCTCCACTCCCACTTACGATGATGCCAGCATATTCATCATTTTCAGAGAAGGTGTCGTGCAGCCAAACAAAGTCCTCATGCTGCCGGACCACGGAGAGCGCTGGGCGGGTGAAGTGGGGCAGGGAGCTCTGCAAGAGGGGCAGGGGATGAGACACTCCAAACCTGGGACTCACAGAATCCCCTTCAGTATGTGGACCTGCCAGAGACCTCCCCAAACCAGGGATCCCCCAGAGACCACCCCAAATGGGGACACCAAGCCAAGGGCCCCCAAACCTCACTAGGGACATTCCCCAGAGACCCTTCAAATAGAGCCCTATGGTGGGAGACCCCCCCATAAGGGACCCCTTCAACCTGGTCTCTCCAATCGCCTCACCCCACACTCCCCCTCACCTTGGTCTGGACAGTGAATTTCACCTTGTCCCGTTCGCTGACTGCGTCGGAGATCTCAACCTGCAAGGAGGGGTCAGTGGCGAGCTCCTCCGAGAGTGAGCAAGGCTGGGGAAGAGACTAGGGTTAGATATAGGGGCACCCAAACGGGGGGGCGAGGGGGGACGCAGGGCGATGCCAGAGCCGAGGCACCGGGGTGGGGGCAGCAGGATGCAGGGTACAGCCCCTCCCGGTGGGGAATGCAGGACCCCACCGTGGGCAGGGGGATCCCAGGCTCACCTTGCTCTCCTCCCCAGGCGGCATCTCCAGCGGCTCCTCCATGCGCCCCTAGAAAGAGAGCGGCCCGGGATGTCCTGTAGATGAACCCAGGCTCAGGCCTCATCAGCTGACTGATGCTTCGGGGGGTGGGAGGGGCGGCGCGGGGGGAGGGGGGGTGTTGTCTCTTTAAATCGGTCGTGACAGCTATTCCACGCCCCTCCTCCCCTTGGGCACCGGGCATGGAGTCCTCGCTCCCATTCGCTGCGATTCCCACTCGTCACCCATCAGGCGGGAGGAGCGGAGGGCGGTCATACCTTCTTAAGGTGGCGTAGGGGAGATAAATGTGCGTGTGCTCCTTCTCCGTGGGGGGCTGGTCCCAGCTGGGTTGGGGGTGACCCCTGGCAGCTGAGGAAGTGGAGGAGCGGGGCATCCTGGGACCCTGCAGGGGGAAAAGGGGGGTATCAACTGGGTGTGGTGCCCCTGGGTACCTGGGAGACTGGGGTCCTTGGGAGGCTGCAGGGGGATGTGGCAGTGGGGGCTAAGAGGATGGGCTCCAGCACCCATCCCTTACTCTGGCTGGGGCAGTGGATGTAGAAATGGCAGCATGGCTTGCCCCATTGCTCCAGACCTACATCAGCAATGAGTTCTGTGGGGTCTCAACCCCTCAGCATCTGGATACCCCCCAAGGTCCTACAGCTGAGATCAGTTTACCTTCACAGAGCTGTTACCTTCACAGTGCAAAGAACAAGGCCTCACACCCCAGCCTTAGTGTCATCCTTTTAAACCAGGAAATTCCCAGATTTGGTCCCTGCCTGGACCCAACAAGAGGGCACACCCTTCATGATGGGGTTACAGCAGTGTGGTTTGCTCACTCAAAATGCAGCAATGTAATCACAGTGAATTGACATGCATCCACACCCGTTTGCTACAGTCCTTTTCCTTGCCTCAAATCAGTTCAAATTCACCACACAGAGTTCTAGGCAGGGATCCCACAGTGTAACATGCCACCACTTTGCTCTTGGCCCTCTCTCTGATTTAGCAATATCCTTCCGGAACTGTGGGCACCAGAACTGGACACAGGATTCCAGCAGCGGCAGCACCCATGCCAAATAGAGAGGTAACAGAACCGCCTGTCTCTTACTTGAGATTCCTGTTTATGCATCCATGCATTATGAGATGCCTACCAGAAACTCCAGGAATTTTGGAAGTTGAGGGGGTCAAATGAAAACTCCCATGGTTCCTCTCCTGACATCCGTTCATTTTGCCAGTGCCTTTTCTGACCTGGTGTCAGCCAGCACAGACATCCCATTTCTGAGCACCAGGATCAGGACAGGCACTAGCACAAAGAAACATAACTGAGTGAGGTAATATCTGCAATGGGACCAGGAGGGCTGCAGACAACTACGACAAAGGGAACATTAGCCTATTCAGTTTGAGCTCCTTTCTCACACAGCTCAGGGCAGCTCTCTGCTGGGCCCAGCAACCTGTGGTTGACTCTTCGGGAAAGGTCTCCAGCCTTGATCTGAAGACTACACTTGGCTGGGCTCTCTCTAGCCTGTCCTCTTGCCCCCCAGAGCCAGGGGGAGGAGCCAGGGAGAGAACCCAGGAGTCCTGACACTCCCATACTTGTGGGCACAGTGATAAGGCAAACTGTCCCATCCTCTCCCCTCCCCCACACCTGGGGCTGATCATCCCAGAGAAGAACAGGAATTTGCTTGTGAAAGGAGCTTTTTCCAAGGCACTTAGAACAGGGAGTGAGATCCCCCCAGGGATGCAGCCACCTCCCTGATCCCCCTCAGAGAGAGAGGATGGGGCACCAGCCCAGCTGGGGGACAGGGAGGTAGGTGCTGCAGGGGTGGATGCACTTGCACCAGGGGACTGGAATTTGAGAAGAGACTGGAGCTGCACTGGAGTGTGGGGTCTGTTAGATGGAAGTGGGTTAGAAGCTAGTCCCTTGATGACTTCTCTCCAGGGGGAGCAGGGGAGGCACCCAAGATTAGGGTGCAGTTGTAGGCATGGACACTAGGTATCCCTAAGCCTCCCATATCTGGGGAGGTACAGAGGGTAGGAAGTTTGGGGGATGCAGCCCAGGCCAATGGGGCTGGTGTTCGGGAGCAGGGCCAGTCCCTGTAGCTGCCAAAGATCCCACAGCTCTTTCCAAACACCCTGACAGAGCTCTCCCCACCACAGTGAATCAGTAGCAAAGCTGGGGACAGAACCCAGGAGTCCTAGCTCCCAGCCCTCTAGACCCCACTGTCCTTCCCCTCCCCTAGGAGTCCTGGCCAGCAAAGTAGCCCTTCTTCAATAAGAATCAGCCCATTGTAAATTTCATCCTAAACACGGACGGATTCTAGTGAAATCAGAACTTTATTGAGTCAATACAAAAAAATCAAACAAACGTGTTAAAAGTCGCAGCATCCCGGCTCACCAGGTGGCTGCAAACCACACAGCGTTTAACCCCTTGTCCCTGTTTCCCCTACCCCAGGATGGAGCCCTGGGGTTTAGCAACAATAAAAGAATGGAGATTGAATCTGCTGAATATCCAGGGAGGGAAAGGACTGGGAGAGAGAGAGGGAAAAAACTCAGGAGTCCTGGCTCCCAGCACTTCCCTGCTCTAATGATTACATCCTACTCCCTTCCCAAGAGTCCTGGCTCCCAGTCCCACATGGAGGGGGACGTGCAAATGGCATGAAGGCTTGAGAATGTACAGAGCCTGTGATATTCATTTTTAAAGAGTGCTTAAAAGCCCCGCGTCTCTGAGATTTCCCGCCCCCATCCCAGGGGTGAAATCGAGGCAGCCGGGTGTGTGTGGGGGATTTTAATGGGTGAAACCACAGGACCATCTTCCAGTGGCAGATACAATTAAGCCCAGAATAGACATGCCCAGAGAGAGAGAGAGAGAGAGAGAGAGAGAGAGTGTCCTTTCGTGTGGGGGGGACTCCTTCCCCTGCCCTAATTACATCCCCCTACTTCAGATACGTCCCAAACCAACCGTCAGATCGGAGGAAATTTCACATGCAGTGATGGGAGACAGGGGGAGAAGCAGCTTGTGAGATTCACTGTGTCCCTCCCTCCTCCAATGGACGTAGCACCAGCCAGAACAAAGAGGCTCCCACCTCAGGATCTGAGAGAGCAGTGCTGGGGGCAGAGAAAAGGGGGACACCGAACCAGGGCTGGGGTGGAACCAAATATCCTGCTTCTAAGGAAAGTGGAGACCGGCCCCCAACCAAGAGCCATGGTTGCTGGGTGGGGGCAGAACTGAAGGCACCATTTAAAAAAATCGTACCCAACACCAAACAGCCCCATGATCTGACAGACTGACAACAGAGACCTGGAATGGGCCTGAATGTCCTAGACCAATCCTGGATCACACCCGTAGCATCAACCTAAGCGCCAACCCTACACTCTCTGGGAAAGCCACCACTGATTCCTTGGGGCTGAGGAGGGAGAAATCAAGCCACACGGAAAGGGCGGGGGGGAGTGATGGTCTATAAGCTGGGGTGGCTGTTTTGTCCCCAGTCCCATCTCTGGAGACACCAGCAGCTAATCACTGGGTGGCTCAGTTGTGCTTTGTCTGTTGAGGAAGGTGCCACAGAGAGGGATGACAGCAGTGGGGAGGGATGAGGCGATCGGGGCTCTGAGAATCAGGGGTTCGAGCCCAACCCAGGGACACAATAAAAACAAACCACGTGGAGGTAAAATGCTTTTCTCTCTTTTTTTTAATAAATTTAAGAACCACCCCCTCCCCCCGAATGCAGCAACTAAAACAAACTAAAAGGAAACGGGGCTACGAGTCATAATCTTCCTCCTCCTCGTCCTGTGCTGGGGCAGGGGGTGCTGGCGCAGAGGGCATCATGGCAGGCAGGGCCGGGGGCACGGAGACAGGCATGGCCATGGTGGACTGAGGGGGGCAGGTGAAGTGCAAATATGGCGCCGGAGAGCTGGAGCCAGGGAGGGGAGAAGGAAAAAGGTTAGTGTGGGGGAGGGGAGATCATTTACCTGTATCCCTCACCCCAACCCCATGGGCCCTTCCAGTATCCCCACCCTGGATTAGACCCATAGTCCCATCCAGTCTGGTAGCCAACCCCTCCATCAGTGCAACAGGCCTAACCAGCCTGGTATGCCCCCGCCCCTGTAACAGTCCCCCAGGGGTCAGGCTCCATCCAATCATACTTACTGCTGTTAGGTTTCTAGTTATCACTACCCTTAAGTAGTTAAACCTCTGCTCTAAACATTAGATCCCACTCCCATCCCTGAATCAGAGATAGAACCCAGAAGTCTTGCCCCCGCCCCTCAGCCCAAGATCTAAGCACTAGGCAGCACTGCCCAGCCTGTCAGCACTACTGAGCTACTAGGGCTTCTGGATCCTGACTCGATTCATACCTGGGAAAGTGGGTGGTGGGGCGGCTGGGGGGCGTGGACTGGGATGTCTCCTCCTCCCCATCGCTCTCGCTGTCCTCAGAATCCTCCTGTGGGGGGCAGGGTAAGCAGAGGGCTCAGTATGGAGACGGCACCACCTGGCTGATGCTCCCCAGAGCTGGCCCCATGGGAAACGGAAGCAGAGAGAGGGGAAAGGGACTCACCCCAGGTTGGAATAGAACCCAAGAGTCCTGGCTTTCAGCACCGACCCCTGCTGTAACCGCCAGGCCCTACAACCCTTCTGGGATACCCAGCAGCCAGGAGGGGCAACCTCCTAAGACATGGGGAGGGAATGCCATTCCAGACCCCTCACCATCTGTGCCCCATGGGGGACTACCCCCCTCACTCAGCTCCCCATGCACCTCAGCAAGGCTCAGCCAGGAGGGGGCACTGCTGCATGCAGGACGGAGCCTACGGGCTGGGAGACACCTCCTGCCAGATTCACCTCCTGCTCGGAGTCTGTGCCTGACTGCTTCGGGTCCTTTCCTTTGCTGCCAGTGCCGCCGTTCTTCCGCCCACTGCCTGGCTTCCGGCCCCTGTGTCCAGAGAGAGACCAAGGAGTCATCGGGGCACTGCCAATGGATGGGGGCTCCGGCAGAGATTGGTGCAGAAGGAATCATTTGATCGCACCCTAGGGTCACTCAGTTAGTCCCCTGACCTCCACACCCGGGCTCCCTGGCCACATACCACCCCAATGCCCTTCAGCAACGCTTTGGGGTTCCACCTCCCAAGCTCCCAACCCGGCCACAGCCTTTCCCCCACCTTCCCCGGGGCAGTCACCTACGACGTGTCCCAATCCCCCATGGGATGCAATGAGGAAGAGGTATTTAGGAATTGCTTTGCCACATCACTGGAGTGTAGACATCTCCGGTGTGGGGCATAGTGTCTGGGTAACAGCACACAGCAACACTGCACAGGTTCAGGGTCGGAAGCAAAGAGAAGCCCCACCCCTAGTTCTGGTGGCAGAGAGGGGGTTTGGTGGGGGCAGAATGGGAATTGAGCTACAACACCGGAGTTCATTCCCAGATTCTTAGTGAAGTGTGACAGCATCTGTAGTGATCATCATCTGGCAATGTCTCGCTGCAGCACAGCACCCCATAGTGCTGTGCTGAGGCCAGCAGTGACTGAAAGGGGGCACATCCAGTACTGAGTCCCACCCCGCTCCCTGCAGTACGCTGGGGCACCGAGGCCAGCACTGGCTGTGAGGGGAGAGTGCCCTCTACTAACCCCCTGCCTCCTTCCCTGTAGCCCAGTGCCCATGGGGGCACACTGGGGCATCCATTGGTCAGCACTGCCTGCACGGGAAGAGCGCCTCCTATTGAGCCCCCCGCCCCTCTCCCTGTAGCACAGCGCCTCCTACTGCCCACCTCCTGGAGACCTTCTCGCCCTCAGCGTGGTTATCCTCCACGTCTCCCTGCATGTCAGGCACCGAGGCCACCAGATCCTTGAGGAAGTCAAACTGCTGCTCCAGCTCTATGCACTGCTTCCTGCAGGGAGCGGAGAGCAGCTCAGACTGAGGAGACTACAGCACCCCCACCCCAAGAAGCCCTGGGGACCTGACTCCCAGCCCCTGAGGCTTCCTGAGGGCTACTAGAGACCCACATGGTGTATCCATCCCAGCTGGGGATGTAGGGTTTAAAGGCCCCCCCCCCCCATATTAACACAATAATCATCATTACCTCCATGAGCCTCAGCCCTGCTTGAGATTAGTGCTTCACTCCGACTCCCCCAAGTTGAAAAGGGGGGAAACTGAGGCACGGAGGAGGGGAAAGGACTGTCCAGAAGTGCCACAGTGAGTTGGTGGCAAAGTGGGGAATGGAACCTAGGAGTCCTGGCTCCCAGCCCCCTGCTCCAAGAAGAGTGGGAGAGGTCTGTCCATAGTGGGACAGGTCTGGTTGTGGAGGAGATCTGGCATTTCCTTGCTCCAGTACTGCAGGGGTTAGGTCAAAAAGTGCCCAGCTGGGCAGAAGTGGGGGGAATGCAGGTGTAAGTAGGGTACTTACAGGTGGGAGGTGGTCATGGTCTTGGCATTTCTAGACTGCGTCACCTGACAGGCCTTCCTGAGGAGCGACTCCAGGAAGAGCTCCAGCGCCCGGGCTAGGGCAAGCCAAGGGTTAAGGGAACTCAGCACTGCGATGAGAACAGAACACTGCTTGTCCTAGGATCATCGTTCATGTGGATAGAACCCAAGAGTCCTGGCTCCCAGCCATCCCCCATCTTGCTCTGACCCACTAGCCCTCCTCCCCTCCCAGTGGTGGGGATAGAACCAGGAGACCTGACTCCTAGTCCCTCCCATGCTCCCAGTCTAAACCCACTCCACTCCCAGAGGTCGGTCAGAACCCAGGAGTTATGACTCCCAGCCTCCTCCCACCACTCGATGAGCTGCCTCTGATTCTCTGTCTAACCTGTTGTTATAATTAGCCACCAGACAGGGTAACGAAACCTACAGGATGATGAACCAAGCCTGCTGGAAGGAGATTCCTCAGGATTGGCCAGACCATAAGGCAGCAGTTGAGGTTTCAGAAGTGAGAGCTGGGCACCATGGCACTCCCAAGGATACATATAATGACAGGGACAGCAGCAGCCACCTTCCCAATCTCCTCATCTGTCTGCATGATCTTCTTGATCCGGGCCTGGATGGGAGACAAGAAGAAATAGTTAATACCAGGTGTGGGGTGTTATGAATTTCCGCAAGGGCCCCACCCTCCTATCAACATTCAGTGCCAGGAACATGGCTGTGTGGACTGAGAGAGCACTCCCTAGAGGGGAAAGGCACCGTAAGTCATTCCCCATTCCCCTGAACTAGCCAGTCTGCTGCCCTAACAGCAAAAGGCCCAGATCGCATTCCATGCTCCCTGGAACCACTAGACCCCACGCTCCTTCAGGAGCTGGAGATAGAACCCAGGAGTCCTGGCTTCCAGGCCTGCTGCTCTAACCACTAGACCCCACTCCTCTCAAGTGACTTAGACCCCTGGACACAGGTGTCATACACATCTCTAATTCCTGCATTACACTGCCACCCTTTATCTGAGCCATCCTACCCTGCATCTCCAGGGAGATGGTCGCTCCCACAGCAGTTGACACAAAAGCAAACCCTCCACGGGTCACTGGCTCCTCAGCCTCTTTGATGACTAGGGGGCCATCGGGGATGTCAGGCAGGGGCAAAGGCTGAGAACTGCCAACTTGTTCCATGCCTGCCCAACCCCCATGGGACATCACCTCTACCCAAGGGCACTGGTAGCCTCACACTAGAGCTATTCTCTACCCCATTCTCCACCCAGAACCAGGATTCCTGGGTTCCATCCCTAAGGCAGACTACAGTGTCACTGGACAGGAGAGTGAACTGCACATATTCCCCCTGTTGGCCAACAGAGATGGTGTCCCAAAGGATAGGTGGGGGGAATTCATCATCTTTTGGGGGAGGGGGAAAGAGACCCTTTGGGTGAGGGAGGATGTTCACAATGGTTAGGGGGTGTTCATGAATAACCAGATCCCTATATGGGTTGGGGGCACTGACCAGAGAGCTCATAGGAGGGGAGATGAGACTTTATCAGGGAGGGGGTTCCCAGAGGATCCCTGAAGAGGTAGGATATCAACATAATGAGACCAGATTATAGAGGGAAGGGTCTTCAGAGGGAAGGGGCATCCTTGTGGGGATTAGCCATGGGTGGTATGGGAAGGAATCCCTGTATCGGGCAGTGGGGATCCCTGTAGGGGGAAGAGGATAGCAGGAACTCCCTTATGGAACAGCATTGGAGTGCTATATAGGAGGCATGCACTCTAGGGAAAAACAGATAGTGCAAGTATGTCTCTGAAGGGCACAGAGGATCCTATAAAAGAGGAGGCAGCAGGAGCATCCCTATGGGGGCATTATGTGGGAAGAAGACAATGTTGGACTGGGGCCACTAAAGGGAGGCAGGGGAAGGAAGAAGAAGACAGGGCCTGGGGGGATAGGGCCAGGCTTTGGGACAAAGAGGCTGGTGAGCTGGACTTGCTGGGAAAGGAGGGGGCTAGGGCAGACCTGGTGCAGGGGAGGATGTGGGGTTCACAGGGGCTCAGGCTGACCTAGGAGTGTGGGGAGAGTTGTTTATGGTGTGTGCAGGGGTTAGGCTAGGCCCGGAATGATTGGAATAGTAGGGGAGCTAGGCTGAGGCCAGACCCTGAGGGAGGTTAGAGGGAGTCTGCAGAAGGGGAGGGACTAAGCAAGGTGGGTTGAGGTATTGGGGGGCAAGGCCAGCTACTGAGGTTAAGGGGTGTCCATAGGGGGGCAAGGCTGGCCTGGGGGGTTGGGATTAGGGGGCGCTAGGCCAGCCTGGGGGGATGGGGTTAAAAGGGGTGCCTGTGGGTGGGCTAGGCCAACCCAGGCGGATGGAGTTAAGGGGTGCCTGTGGGTGGTGCAGGCCAGCCAGGAGGATGGGGTGAAGTATGCCTGTGGATAGGCTAAGCTGCCCTGGAGGTGCCCATGGTGGTTGGGTTAGGGATGCCAAGGGGGGCTAGGCTAGCCCGAGGGGCTTCGGGGGATGCTAGGCTGGCCCAGGATTGAGGGTGCTGGGGTGTGCTAGGACGGCCCGGGGCAAGTTGGGGGTGCCCCGCCAGCATGAGGGAGGATTGGGTTGGGTGTGCCAGGCAGCGCTAGGGTGGTCCAGGAGGCGTGTCGGGTTCAGGGTGCTGCTGGGCCAGTCCAAGGGGGGTCGGGTTGGAGGTGCCGGGGCGGGGGGGCGGTGCACGGACGGCCGGGCCCGGCCAGGAGATGGTTGGAGGTGCTGGGCCGGCCTGGGGGCGCCAGGCCGGCCCGACGGGGATCGTATTGGGGGCACTGGGCCGGCCCGGGGTGGGTCGGGTTGGGGGTGCCGGGGGGCGCTAGGCCCCCGCTGGGGTTGGGGGCCACCCGGGGGGGTCGGTTTGGAATTGCCAGGCCGGCCCGTGGGTCTCGGGTTGGGGGTGCTGGGGGGTGCTAAGCCGGCCCGGGGGGTGCCGGTCCAGTCCGGGGGGTGCCGGTGGCGCTAGGCCCCGCTGGGGTTGGGGGGCCGCCCGGGGGGTCGGGACGGAGGTGCCGGGGGGCGCTGGGCCGGCCTGGGGTGGGTCGGGTTAGGGGTGCCGGGGGCGCTCGGCCCCGCTGGGGTTGGGGAGCCGCCCGGGGGGTCGGGACGGAGGTGCCGGGGGCGCTGGGCCGGCCCGGGGTGGGTCGGGTTGGGGGTGCCGGGGGCGCTAGGCCCCGCTGGGGTTGGGGGGCCGGGCCCGCACTCACCGGCGGGAAGCGCGCGTTGTATTTCTTTTTCTTGCTCGGCATCGCGGGGCTCGGGCTCAGTCTCCAGCAGCGGCAGCAGCGACCCCAGCCCGCTCCGCCCCACCCCGCCGGCTCCCGGCGTCGCCCGCCGCCGCACCGGCCGCCAGTGTCCTAGCGCCGCCGGAACACTCCTGCCCCGGGCTGACTCCATCCATTGCCCTCCCCCCCGGACTCCGCCCTTCTCCAGCCCCCCCACCAGCGCAGGGGCCTCCCTCGCTCCTGTGACTCTCTGTCCCCCCCCCCGGTCTTCTCCTTCCGGCCCCCCAGCCCTCGGGCCCCCTCCCACCGCATTTTCTCCGTTCTCCCAGGACCGGGTCCTCCAATGCCACCTCCAGGGTTCCCCCCTCCCCCGCAGTACCAGGACCTGGGGCCCCACAACTCTGCTCCCTCTACCACCCACCAGGACTGGTGTCCTCCATCTGCTATTCCGCCTCCCCTCTCTTCTCCCCCTTCCAGACCCACCCCCAAGAGAAAGCAGATCGCACAGCCCCTCCTCCATGCTAGAGTCCTGGTGTCCCCCATCACCAAGGCATGGAGGCCCTCCAAGAGCCACCCAGTTCCTAAGACATGGGTTCCATGGGATTGCTTGGTCCCCAGCAACTCCCCATCCCTGGAAGATGGAGGATCCGTGGTGTCCCAAGTTGGTCCCTTCCATCAGAGATCGGGGGGGGGGGGTGTCTATGAAGTCCCTGTGCCCTTCCCACCCCTTTATGGGTCTCAGCCAAGCCCCCTTTCCCTGAGCGGGTACATTGAGTTCCAGCAGCTCGCGATCCATGGATCTAAAGTGTCCCATCCCAGAGCTGGCTGCATCCCATCACTGGGTGAGCAGCCCCTGTATAACGGGCCCAGAGAGGGTTTAACACCCATTGCTCCCACAGAACACCGCTCGGGGCAGACTACGGGGCTGTCCCTGGCCTGGGGCTCTCTGCCATGCTTTGCTCGACTTTCCGCCATGGGCCACCGACTGGGCTGCAGCCCAGCTCCACGAGCCTGCGCGCGCACGGGGACAGCGGAGCGCGTGGGAGTAACAGCCACAGACTTCTGGGCGGGGGGAGGGGGCTCAGGCTGGAGCGGATTGGTTGACTTAGCCCCGCCCCCATCCACAGGGGATCCTCTTCCGCACACGAGCCCCTGCCCCTCCCCCCCTTAGTCCTACCACATCCGGGTCTTTCATTTCGTCCCTCCCTGCTCAGTGTTTCCCTATCCGGGTTAGGCCGAGGCCCCGCCCCCGTGGCCGTTACCCCCGCGTGAGGCGGAGCGGGGGGGCTGCAGTACGGGGGCGGTCGGGAGCTGAGCGCGGGGAAGGGCCGGTGAGGCTGGGCCTTGGGCGGGCGCTTGCGGAGCTGTCGCGGGAGGGGCCCCGCGTGGGTCAGCGGCGTTGCGTGGGGCCTGGCGGTTGCGCGGGAGGGGTGTCCCCGGCCGCCTGGTGCAGCCTCGAGGGGCCCGCGGGCTTTGCTCCGCCTTCGCTCGGAGTGAACGGGGGACTGGGTTCTCTGCCCAGCTTGGGGCGGGGGAGTGGGCTCTGCTAGGTTAGAATGGGGGAGGGGAGCAGGACTCCTGGGTTCTGTTCCCAGCTCTGCTTCAGAGCTGCTGGACGGGTGAGTCCCTTCCCCTTTCAGTACATCCCTGCTGTAATAAAGAGTTAATGATACTAACTCCCATCGCCTCTCCCTAAAGCCTCTGGTGGTGGGACATATCTCATTCTGTATCCCCAGGAGCATCTCCTGAGGGAAGAAGAGTCATAATCCTCAGCTGACACTGCACTATGACAATCTAGAGAGAGAATCGCTAAGTGGTACGGGATAAGCCAATTCAAGCACTCTTGGCCTGACAAAGGAACAGATGTTGCTAACCTCAGTACATGAAGTGTTTATGTCCTTCTCCCGCCTTTCCCGCTGTGCTGTGTGCGGAAGAGTCCCAGTATGGGCTGAGTGCCCCTGATCTAGGACAAATTTAAAAGACACAGTGGGGGATCTGGAGTTTTGTACCATGCTGGCATAGTTGTGTTTCTAACTGGATTGTACAGATCTTTTAGCGAGCTCTGCTCTATGTCCCCCACAGTGAGCCATGATTTTTCTTTAATAGGAAAGTTGAAGCAGCATCTTTGTTGGGCATGTACAGCAGGCAGCCTGCCAAGCACTTTCACACAGATCCTCAGTTGTGTTTCCAGGTGGTCTTTACATTAGTGTTGCTCGTTCCGAGCCCTTGATTGCTCGTCCTGCATTTGGATTCCCATCCTGCATTGTATTCACTTACCCAGCAGTTCAGGAATAGTAGGTAAATTATTCTGGTTAATGGATGGGAACTAATGGGATGCTTCAATCAACAGTGAGCAAGGACCCTGTGGAATGGGTTATAGGAGACAGTCCTGCTATGGGGGGATTGTAGATAATGGAGTGTGTGGAGGGGGTATCTCCATGTATAGTGGGCAGAGAGATGGAGGGGGATACTAATGGGAGTGGGGAAATCTCTATTCATGCTGTGCAGGATCCTGGGGGATGGACTCTAGGGGTTGGTTCTGTCCTGGGTCCTGGTGCAGAGATTGGGTTAGATGGTGTATCATTATGTTGCTTCCCATCTCCCTGACCCTTCCATCCTAGGTTCCACTCCTCCACCAGCCAGCAGGGCGATGTCAGACCAGGATGATGGTGACGTGGGGAAGGGAGGGGCCTTCTCGGCCGAGTACCTGGCCGCTGAGTCCATGGCAGCCGACATGGACCCCTGGGTGGTGTTTGATGCACGAAAGACCCCACGGGCTGAGTTCGAGGAGTGGCTGCAGACCTACCAGCCCTCGCGGGTGTCTCGTTTTGGAGATCCCGAGCGCCACACTGAGCCTGTGGGCTGGATTGCTGTCTACGGTCCAAACTACTGTCCAGAGTCAGGTGATGTGGTGGGGCTGCAGGAGGCCTGGGAGCGGCTCCAGATCAGTGGGCGCCATGTCACCTTTGACACCATCCGCGAACTGGCGCTCAACCACTGCGTCCTCACCGGTAAGTGGCTGATGCACCTGGACACCGGCTTCAAGGTGGACCATGCCTGGAGTGGCATCGCCCGCTCAGTGTTGGAGGGGCGCTTTGGGGTGGCCAAAGTCAGTCCCTGCTACCCCAACTCGGACCGCAAGCATGTCATCTGCATCTACACAGACGACTTCACTGACGAGGAGAAGGTGATGGATGCGGACGCTGCCATCCGGGGCACTGGCGTCAAGTGCCTGCTCTCCTACAAGCCCGATGTGTACACCTACCTAGGCATCTACCGGGACAATCGCTGGCGCCTCTGCCCCACCATCTACGAGAGCAAGTTTGACCTAGAGTGCATCCCCCGCCGCTCCCGTATCATCAACAAAGTCAGCAACACCGAAGTGACTTAGACTTGGCCCCGCTCCCCAGCTGGCAGTTCCTCCTTTCCCCTCTTCAACACAGGCAGCTTGGCATCAATGCCTCCCAACTGTGCTCTGAAACTAACTGCATTTTGATTGGTCTGTTTGGTATGGCCTGCACTTAATATACATAGAACCTAGAGTGGATTGAGGCCCCTACATAACTACAAATCCCAGCATACAATGCTCCATGCTTCTGTAACAGTCTCCTGCTTTCAAAGGACAGGTGCTCTGCTAGTAACTGCTGCTAGTTAAGGTCCTTCAGTCAGCAGGACGGAGCTGCTGGGAGATGTAGTCTCTGCTGGTCACAACTCTGTTAAAGATGACAGTGGACTACCTTGCAGGATTCTCAGACCCGTTTGGCACACTCATGCATGATGCAGCACTGGCCATGCCACTAGCTGTCTCTACTAATGAGGTTCTCCCTGTTTCCCTGGAAAGCCAGCTCTGCTCCTCTGGGCTGCAGTCACTTCAATAGAAGACTCAGGATGTTCTTGTGATCAGCTGCCACTGTCTCTTTAAATTCCCAAAGTCCATGGGGTTTGCTTTTGCCACTCTGCATGCTTAACTTCTTCATGATCTGTGTGCTACCATATAGCTAAGGGCTAGGGCTGTGGGTTCAACTCACCGCTACTTCCTTCCAGTGCTGCTTGTATGTTGAAAATGCCACAGCTCCCACCAGCCTGTCCTTTAGGAAAGCCTTTTCCCTGAGACACAGAGCTCACTGAGTAGAGGAGGCAATCCTGAGCTCTGCTTATCCAGCAGCAACTGGGTGATGTTTCCAACAGCCTTCTCAGTAACTAGTTCTTTCTCTAGCCATTGCAGCCCCTCATTGGTGGGGGAAAAGCTGCCATATGAAAGAAGCCACGGTCAGGTCTGTGCAGGACCCATTAAGGTGTCTGAGGGTGACAAGAGCAGAGCCATGGCTCTTGGAAAACAGGACGAAGTAGTAGGTGTCTCACTGCCACCCCCACTAAGTACTGATGATCCTTCATTGAGTCTGTTCCCCATACAGCTCTCAGAACATCTGGCTCTTCCTGCACCGGAAAAGGGCTGTGGGTCAAGTCCCCTGACCAGCACAGATTGTTTCTGTTAACCTCCCTTTTGGGGAAAATTTAATAGCCAGTAGGGGTGTAGATACAGCGCTGCCTGTTTTAGGAGCTGTGAATCGCTGCTGTCTCCTTGCTCAGAGGCCTGCTCTGCTCTATGCAAAGGCTGTCTTTAGAATGCCTCTCCTGGGGCCTTGAGCATATTGAATCCTGACCCGCTCTGGTGGGGAAGGGAGAGCAGGAAGGAACCTCAGTGCTCCTGGGGGTGACAGTGGAGCAAGGGTTTGCCGAGGGGTTTGGGTCTTTCCTGCAGGATGTTTCTCCCAGCTGTTCATTGAGTGGTTGAGGTGTAAACAGGATTAATAAAAACAACTCCTCTCCACTGAATGGGGTTTTATTTCTTGGGGTCCAATGCCAGCTGGGTGGTCCATGCACTGTTAGCATCCCTCCCTTCTGTGCAAAGGGAGGGGCATGTCCTGTGTCCTTGCAAGTAGCTGCACTCCTGCTGGGGAGGGAGAATGTGGGGAGGCTGTCTCACAGAGCCCTGGCCTCTTGTTTGATGACTGGGGTTAAGGCAGCGTGGAGCAGAGATGCCTGCAGGATAAGGTGGGTGGAGGAGAATCAAAGAGCCAGGAGTGCCTGGAGGGGTGCATGTAGGGGTGTGTGTGTGGGAGGGGACACTGTCATATACATGCTGTGCTTTAGCAAGCAGGGGGCACCAACAGCACCCAAAATGATGGGTTGGAAGAGGGAGGCGCATGAGCTGACACCTAGTGGTTGGGAGCTCCCTTCAGCTAGACGCCTAGATGTGTGTGTCCTCCCCAGCCCAGCAGTCCTCACTTCTGTCTCCCCTGCTACAGCTGGGACTAGAACCCAGGGACCTTGATTCCCAATCCCACTCCATTCGCTAAACCGGTAATGGCAGCTCCAAGATGGCCCAGCTAAATCCAAAAGTCACCTCTAACCCTATTTCAGCCACAGCAACCGTGCTCTTTCCCCCACTCCCCACAACCATGCCTGTTACTAACTGGGGCTAGGGGCTAAGTCACATTAGGGTTGAAGCAGGGAGAGGGAACAGGGATCCTTGTAGCTTTTTAGTTGGATTTCAGCTTTAAGCTCAACACTGAGCCAAGAGTCATCTCTGAATTCTTGGGGTCTAGAAGCTGGGGAGGAGACCCCCTGTCCCCAAACCAGACAACCCATCATCTCCTCCCCCTGAGCCACCAGTGGATCTATTCCATTAGGTTCCCTATAACTCACAGTGGACCTGGACACATTCCTGCTGCCTTGTCCTCTGCTCTTTCTTTGGCTAGTTGATGAGAGGAAAAAAGCTGGAGTGGTGGATTTCTACTTGATGTTTCCTAGAGTTCAAGACCAGAAGGGACCATTAGATCATCCAGGCTGATTCTCTTGATTATCACAAGCCATTCAGTTCCACCCAGTTACCCCTGTATTGACTCCAGTGATTTGAGTTAGACCAAAGCATTTCAGTCCTCAGGAGACTAATCTGATGTGAGCTCTGGGCAGAGAACAGGGTCCCTAAAACCCTTGCAATGACAGAGAATTAATAGAATCATAGTCTATCAGGGTTGGAAGGGACCTCAGGAGGTCATCTAGTCCAACCCCCTGCTCAAAGCAGCACTTAATCCCTGACTAAATCATCCTAGCTGGGGCTTTGTTAAGCCTGACCTTAAAAACCTCTAAGGAAGAAGATTCCACTAGCTCCCTAGGGCAGGGGTCTTCAAACTTTTTCCCCCGCGGCCCCTCGCTGCGGAGGAAAAAAACTGGCGGGGCAGGTATGTCCGCCAAAATGCCGCCGCAAAAAGTGGAAGCTTGTGGTGGAAGCGGCATTTTGGCAGTCTAAAAAGAGCCCGCCTGGGACTTCAGCAGTCTCCCGGGCAGTCTTGGCGGTAGCGCCGGGGTCTCGTGCACCCCTGGGGTGGTCTCGCATACCCCAGTTTGAAGACCACTGCCCTATGTAACCCATTCCAATGCTTCACCACCCCGCTGGTGAAAAAGTTTTTCCTAATATCCAACCTAAACCTCCCCTGCTGCAGCTTGAGGCCATTACTTCTTGTTTTATCATCTGGTACCACTGAGAACAGTCTAGATGAGGGGTGGGCGTTGGATCTGGCCTGTGGGATTGCCAGCCCCATGGCGCTGCAGACTCCGTGCTGCTCCCAGAGGCAGCAGGCACCACGCCCCTGCAGCCCCTGAGGGAATGGAGGCAGAGGGGTCCATGTGCTGCTCTTGCATGGGGCTCCGAATGGGGAACTGCAGCCAATGTGAGCTTCAGGGAGGTACCCACAGGTGAGAGCAGCGTGTGGCGCTTTCTGCCGACCCCCAAGGGGCCAGCCACTTCTGGGAGCAGCATGGGTCCAGGACAGGCAGGCAGGGAGCCTGCCCTGGTGCGTGCCACTGTCCCCCGACCCCCAGTGCTGCTCTGGGTAAGCAGTGCCAGGCTGGAGCCCGAACCTCTCCTGCACCCTGTCCCCCTGAGTCCCCTCATGCAGCCCGCAGCCCTCCTCTGCCCCAATCCCTTGCCCTGAGCCCCTTCCTGCACCCCACACCTCCTCCCACACTCCTGCCTCAGCTCTGCATGCAATTTCCCCACACAGATGTAGCCCTTGGGCCAAAAAGTTTGCCCACCCACCCTAGATCCATCCTCTTTGGAATCCCCTTTCAGATAGTTGAAAGCAGCTATCAAATCCCCCTTATTCTTCTCTTCTGCAGACTAAATAATCCCAGTTCCCTCAGCTACACCTTGTAAGTTATGTGCTCCAGCCCCCTAATCACTTTTGTTGCCCTCCGCTGGACTCTTTCCAATTTTTCCACATCCTTCTTGTAGCGGGGGGCCCAAAACCGGACACGGTACTCCAGCTGAGGCCTCACCAATGCCGAATAGAGGGGAATGATCACATCCCTCGATCGGCTGGCAATGCTCCTACTTATACAGCCCCAAATGCCGTTAGCCTTCTTGGCAACAAGGGCACACTACTGACTCATATCCAGCTTCTCGTCCAGTGTAACCCCTAGGACCTTTTCTGAAGAACTCCTGCCTAGCTACTCAGTCCCTCGTCTGTAGCAATGCATGGGATTCTGCCTTCCTAAGTGCAGAACTCTGCACTTCTCCTTGTTGAACCTCCTCAGAGATCTTTTAGCCCAATCCTCTAATTTGAATTGATGTGAAACATGCCCAGATGATCCATGCCACAGAGGGAGGTGAAACCCCCTAAGGTCCCTCCCAATTTAACCTGGGGGAAATTCCTTCCCAACCCTCAATCTGGTGATCAGCTGGATCCTGTGCATCTGGGCAAGACCCACTAGCCAGGTAGCTAGAGAGGATTTCCTTTAGAATGCCAGCTGGATTCCTCTGGAATATGGGAACTCCCACTGAATTTCACTGCAGATTTGAACGGGGAGGAAAGATGAGCAGTGAGAACAATCTAAGGCCTGGGGAGGAGATGGAAAATGCTCTGTGGAAGGAAGGTCAGGAGTGTTCATCTTCAAGGGGGAGAAAAGGATGTAAATTTATGGGAGAGGTGGCAGTGTGGGCTCTGCTCTGCCTTGTGGCCCAAAGCACTAATTGATGAACAGCAAAGCTCTAGGTCTCGGCAGCCTGGGGAATTCTATCAGAGGGCCACATTGAAGCTGCAAATTTATGACTGAAAGAGCAAGTGGCCATTTATCTGGATAACAGCCAGTCACTAGTCACTATGGATAGTAAACTGATGCTTCATTTTACATTGCTCTCAACAGTTAGGGGACAGGATGAGACCTTAACAGAGGCAGATTATGCCTCAGTTGCTACAAGCGAGTTCTTGCATCTGGTGCTGGCTGCTGTCAGAGACCAGACCTAGGACTAGATGGGCTGATCTGGCATTTCCTACAAAAGGTAGGGGTGAATCCTGAACAAGGGGGTTTCTGATGAAGTGTTTCCACAAAACAGGAATTAAATTGGCTTTAAAGTGGAAGGGTGTGTGTGTGTGAACGGTCAGTTTTGTGACACCACATTCCCAGCATACACCATTTCCTTCCCCCCTGGGAACAAGACCATAATTTCAAGGCTAAACATTAAGCAAGTCTTTTTGTTTTAAACTGTTTTCTTGCCAGCTCCAGAACAGCAAAAAACAGGGTGAAGCCTCTTTGCTCCCCGCACCCCAGGATGAGTGGTCAGATTCTGAGCTGTTATCCAGATCTGGAGCAAAGCCGTTAACTACAATGGGGGGCATGTTGGATTCTCAGAATGTCTCTCAGAGAAAGGCCAGAGCATAACATTTGAGGCCTAACTTCTCTCACACTCCTAGGTGGGCTCTGAGTTCAGTGAACAAGATCTGGCTCTAAGCTCATCCCCATACCTGGAGTCACTCCAGATTCAAAGAGCAAGATCCAGTCCACAGTCAAGATAACTATTCTGACCTGGCCCACTCCTCCCTCTCTCCCCCAGCTTCACTCACACACCCATGACATTCCCAGGCTACAGTAGTATCAGCTAGATTCTATCTTGTTGCAGCTGTGGAAGTGATGCTGTGATGGCAGGGGACTCCATGACCCAGGAGTTCAAGGCACACCATGAGCTGGTCTCAGAGTAGATCCAGTAGGCGGCACCATCCCTATTTGCCAATAAGAAGCTGTGGGCTGTGCTTTGACTCAGTTTTATTAGGAACATAAGTCAGCGGAAAAACTGGGCATAGAAGAAAGTCTCTGTGCTCCAGAGATAGCAAATACATTATTAATACGAGTCACTCACGGTTAAAACCGTCCCTCTACGTTTAGCCAATAGTAAGACAAACAACAGTGGAAGCCAAAATATAGGGCCAGGAACGCTATACAAACCCTGCAATGGCGAATGCAGAGGGGGGCCAGGAGGCCGTGATGGAGCCAGGTGCTTTGTAGCACTGCTCTCTGGTCCTTCCTGCTGCAGGCTGGGGCCAGCTGGAGGAGTGGCCCAGAGCATCTGCTAGGTTCAGAGCCTCTCATAGGATATCTAGCAGGGTCAGCTTCGTTTTACAGACCTGGGAGAGTGCTTTGTGCAACAGGGCACCTCCCCCTGACTGTTTTGGGCACTGCCCCAACCCCAGTTGCGGGTCCAGGTGAATACCCTGAGCCATGGAGCAGGGATGGGGAGATCCAGGGGCACTAGGCATGGAGGGGCAGTGCCACCCCTTCCTACCACATGGTAAGGCACATTATAATACAAGAATTGGAGAATGCCCCGAAACAGGGTGCAGCAACAACCCCCACCCCCCTTACACAGCTTGTAGCGCTCCCAAAGCCAGTGTGCAACTGGGGAAGGAGCTCCTCTACCCCCCAGCAAGGCAGTGCTGGGTCTCCCACAGCTCACCACAGGCCCTCTGCTGGGTGGGAGGCACATTGTTCACACTCTCCAGCTGCAAAGGGGTAGGGGGAGTTAATGCTGCTTCTTCTAAGGCACCTTCTGAGGGTGGGAAGGAGAATCCCCGCCACCCCCTAGCAATATACCCACAACCCAGAGCCAGTCTGGTCTGGATGCCAGAACCCCCAGCCCTGCCTTGAGGAAATTCTGATTGGTTGCCCATCCCCAGGAGGTTGGGAATGGGGACAGGCAGCCAATCAGAGCTGCTGCAGTAGCTAAGTCAGAGCTCCCCCACCCACCCAACAGTTGTCAGGTAAGGGAGGACGGAGTAGAAGGAACCCAGAAGTTGGGGTGACCAGATGTCCTGGTTTTATAGGGACAGTTCCAATTTTTGAGTCTTTTTTTATAGGCTCCTATTCCCCTCCCTCTCCCGCTAACCCCCTGTCCTAGTTTTTCACACTTGCTGTCTGGTCACCCTACCAGAAGTTCAGGGCAGCTTCACTCCCCTCCTCCTCCCTCTTGTGAATAACGGGTCAAGCCTGTCTTCTCCCCATCCTTACAATGGATCAGTCCTTTGTCTGCTCCTCCCCGCTCCATTCCCGTGAAAAGGGGGTGGGGCTCTTTTTTGCTCCTCCCCCTGCCTCCTTGCAACAGGGGAGGGAACTAACCCCTGGTGCTGTTCCCTCAGCCTGACACGTGGGACACCCCCCACAGTGCAGGGGATGGAGTGCATGGATACAGAGCAGGGTTCTGGGGAGGCAGGGGGTGGGCGGATAGTGAGATCTAAAGCCAAATGAAGCCAGTAATACAAGGCCCAGGCAAGCCGGATGGGGGACCTGGGCTGACTGAATCCAAGGCAGAGTCCGATCCCCTCAGGGGGCTCTCGGCGGATGAGCAGTTACCCCCGAGTCCCTTGCGCAGAGCCAGGCGAGGGGGCGTCACCGTCAGTCCGTCCTTCCCAACGTCCCCACTAGGAGGAGCTGAACTGGCTGAGCAGGGCGCTAAAGTCCAGATCTCCCATGGAGGTGAGGTTCTCTTCCGGGAGGCTGCCCAGGACCCCATTGATGAAGCTGTTGGCACCGTTCCCGCCCCCGCCCCCACCCCCTCCATTGCCCTGGGGCTCCTCCCCTGTCACGCCCACCACGCCACGCTGGCTGCTCATCAGGCGGGTGATGGACTCAGGATAGGTCAGGAGCATGCTGTGCCCATCGGCACCCTCGGTGGCCGACCCCTGGCTCAGCAGCTGCCGGAACTCAGTAGTGTTGATGGACTCCAGGCTGGTGTAGGTGGTGTCCTCCAGCAAGGCCCCCAGCTCCATGGTGACGGAGTCGCCCCCGCCCTCAAACGGCAGGTGGAAGAAGGGGTCAAAGTTGGGCTCAGCCTCGGGAGCGGAGGGTGGGGGCTGGGCCCGGCTTGAGATGCCCAGGCTGGAGAACTCCTCCAGGTTGACTGTACTGAAGCCCTGCTGGGGGACGGGAGGCGGAGGAGCTCGGCTGGGCCCGGTGAAGGGTAAGGGGGGGTGCTGGGCCGTGGCCTGCGGCTTCTGGATGGGCGGCAGCTGCCCCATGGCACTCGCCATTCCGGTGAGACCTAGAGAAGGGAGAGGTTAGTGCTGAGAAGTGGTGGGGGAAGGTCAACCCCATGGGCAGGGACCCCGAAGCCTCCCCTCTAGGACAGCATGGTACAGAGAAGCATTATGGGGGGATTGTGCAGTCCCCCAACACGGGGGCTGGATTGGAACTGGTGCCCCCTAGAGGAGAAGGGCCCATTCCCCACCCTGGCGCACCCCCCCTTACCACTCATGCTGGGTCGGGGGAGGCTGGGTTTGGGTACGGCAGCTGGGCGGGTAGGGACAGCGATCCGACGTGGGGAGCGTGACTCCGGAGCCACCACTGCTGGGAGGAGAGACAGGGTCAGTGACATGGGGGTGTGGCACAGCAGGACCCCCCCACCGCAGCTAGGTTGCCCTCAGATCCCCCTCTGTATAGGAGGCTAACGAGCTCCACCCCTCAACACCAAAGACATATCCCCCCCACGCCCCCGTAGTAGAGGCAACCAAGTTCAGTCTCCTCTCTCCCAACCCCCTTGGCTTAGGTGCCTGAAGCCTAACTCTAAGTACCCCACCCCTGCCCCTCAAGAGTCACCCACCCTCCTGAGCTGCCCTCCCTCAAAGAGCTCCTCCTTCCCAGCCCCCTCAGACCCTTCCCAGCTAAAAGCCTCTCCCTGCCCAGCTCAGAGACAACTTCTCCCCCACCAGCAAAGAGAACCCCCCATCTCCTCCCTATCTCCCCAGATACTGCCCCCCTGCCAGGAGCCATCGCCCACCCCCGGCCTCACCCGTGAAAGGCGCTTTCTGCACAAAGTTCTTGAAGGTGTCCCGCGTTCGCTTGCGCTTCTCCTCAATGCGGTGGAAGTCGCCTATGGGAGAGCACAGCCCTTTAGCCCCGGGGGCTGATTCCCCACTGCCTCAGGGTGGGGTTCCATTCCTCACCCCTGGAGCCAGCCAGTCCCCCTGCCCTCAGGCCAGAGTGGAGCTGGCGCCCTCTAGAGAAAAGGCCCCCTGGTACCTTCGTCCGGCAGGTAGCGGAACTCCATGGCCTCGCTGACCTCCTTGTCAGATGGGCGCCGGAGCTGCATCTGCACCGTCACCGGCTCCCTGAGCGCCTGGTCTTGGTAGGGGGGCGTTTTGAACACGATGGCCACCTGTCGATGCACGTCTGCCTGTGAGAAGGAGCCCTTGGCCTCCCACGAGTCCTTGAAGAACCGGACCTCAATGTCCTCTGGGGGGGAGGCAAAGGGAGGGTAAGGGAGCTGCAGGCACCAATGGGAGAGCTGGAGATAGAACCTGGGAGTCTGGGCTCCCAACCACTAGACTGTATTGCCCTCTCAGAGCTATGGATAGACCACGGGACGCCCCACTCTAACCACTGGCTTCTGCATCAGAGCTCAATGGAACCAGCCGCTTGGGGGTGGGAGTGTATGGGGGTGGTGGGGGCTGGGGCTGGAGTCACCATCCTTGTGGTGGGAGAGGCAGGCTGGAGATCCAGCATTTGGGGATAAAGCTAACTGTGCCCTGATGGAAGAAGAGGATCCCTGTACTCACCTCGTCTGGGGCCACCCAGCACGCCCATTCACACACGATAGGAGCCTCAGGCCTGCACCCACATGCCCAGGGAACCTCTGAGGGGATCAGGGCTCCCCTCAAGCACTCACCCTTCTGCACCTTGTCGCAGAGCAAGAAGATCTCGTCTCCTCCCAGACAGCTCCCTGAGTTGCGATTGACCCGGCAGATCTTCAGCTCAGCCGTGTTGGGGGCTCCTGGGGAGCAGGAGGGGGAGTAAGGGACCCCAGTACAAACCAACATGGGGGCAGAGATGAGTCTCTTCCCCTGGGGGCTCTCATTGGACCCTTCCTATCCATATGCTAGGGACCCCCTCTCCACAGCAACCCTCAGCCCCTCAATTCTCCTGTACCACCCCTCATTGCCACTCCAGGGACCCCCACCAACTCCCTAATCTCTGGGCCAAGGAACCTCCCCCAGGTATCCTCTCCCCCACTGCTATGATGGTGACCCCCCCACCCCTGCAGCTGGGCCTGGGTCCCTCTGGGGCTCACGGTTGTCGTAGATCGGCTGTGACACCACGAGGGGCAGCGAGACGAGGTGCCCGGTGCCCACAGGGTCCTGTACCCACACCTGGAAGCAGAGCCGCACGGCGTTCAGATCATAGTCCCCCTTCTGGTTGTCCAGGGGCACTGTGGGGGCGAGAGGGAGGGAAAAATGAGACTCATACAGGGTGGCTGAGATCCCCATCCCCACGTCCCCTCTCCCGGGACCCTTGGCTCCAACCCTGCCTGGACAATTTCTCTCCCTCCCACATTGACTGAAGGGGCTGTTATTGGCTCTGACCCTTCCCCATCGAAGGGCTCCTGTTTGTCCCCCCTCACATCCACTGGGCTATGGTTAGTTCTGCCCCACCCCCAGGCAGTCCTCCCTCCCCCGCAATCGAAGGGGCTGCAGTTGGTTCAGTCTCACCCCACCCAAGGCACTCCTTTCTCCCCCGCATCGAAGGGGCTATGGTTGGTTCTGCCCATCCCCGGGCAGTCCTCCCCCCATCAAAGGGGCTGCAGTTGGTTCTGCCCACCCCCGGGCAGTCCTCCCCCCATCAAAGGGGCTGCAGTTGGTTCTGCCCACCCTCAGACAGTCCTCCCCCCATCAAAGGGGCTGCAGTTGGTTCTGCCCATCCCCGGGCAGTCCTCCCCCCATCAAAGGGGCTGCAGTTGGTTCTGCCCACCCCCGGGCAGTCCTCCCCCCCATCAAAGGGGCTGTGGTTCATTCTGCCCACCCCCGCGGCAGTCCCGCGCTCACCGTTGAAGGGGTTGTTGTTGGTGCGGATGCGCTGGGCCACAGCCTCGTCCAGCTCCCGTTTCTTCACACACTGGATGCCCAGGTTCTGGAAGCTGAGATGCAGGCAGGAGTTACCCACAGCCCCTCCCTGCACGGTGCCAGCCCAGCCCTGGGGAGGGTGGGGGGGCAGGACTTGCTGCAAGATCCAGGGTGAGCCCCTCCCATCGCGGTGCCGTAATTTCCCACAAAGCCAATCCGCAGCAAAGCTGAGATAGAACCCAGGAGTCCTGATGCCCAGCTCCCCACTCCGTCACATGGCTTTATCCCACTCGATGCCCACCCTTCCCCCAATCCCAGGGACAGAACCCAGAGTCCTGACTCCAGCCTCCCACCTCTACTGCAGCAGACCCCATGTCCCTACCAAAACTGGGGATTGAACCCAGGCATCCGGGCTCACCTGTGGATGTTGCGCTCAGGTGACAGTTCAGCTTCATAGTAGCCGTCCTTGCAGTCCTTGCCCACCAGCTCGTGGGGGTGGGGTCGGTGGGGGGCATCCTTGGTCACCAGAGAGATACGAACCTTCCCAGGGCCTGTGTAATTATTGATCTGGGGGTGGGAGATGGGGTCAGAGGGTGGGGGCTCCAAGGATCCTCAGCAGGGCTAGAAAGGAGCCCCTCACCCCCATTCCCCACTGGAAATCATGCTGAGACCTTCCAAACTCACTGCACCCATGCTCCAGGGGGCAGCAGCTGCAGGGGTGTGGTCTCTTTGGCATCAGGCGTTGTTGGGGTCCCGCGCCACAAGGGAGCACGGAAGTGTTAACACCCAGAGACCCTCCTCCAATCTCACAGGGTGGGGGGACTGAGTCACAGAATGGGGGAGCAGCGTACCATGGGGTCATGCAGCCAATCGAGATAGTCAGAGAGAGAACCTAGGTCCCAGCTCACCCTCACCCCACTACTCTGTCCCACGAGACTCCACTCCCTTCCCAGAGCTAGGGATAGAACCCAGGAGTCCTGGCTCCCAGCTCTCTGCTCTATCCATTAGGCAGTGCTCAATCCCCCGGGACTTCATTAGGGGGTCCAGGCCACCCACCCAGAGGTGAGGGACTGGGAATGCATAGGGGGCGGGGGAGGGGACACTGGAGGTGCAAAGCCCTTGTCGGTAAGCGTAGGGAAGGGCTGATCTTGAGGGTGGAGTGTGGGGGAGAGGCGCACTGGGGCGGGGCAGGGGCTGACCTTGATGGTGGGGTGGGTCTTGGTGGTGTCAGTGCTGCGCTCCCCGGGGATGCTGCCGGCCGAGCGCCCCTCGCACTTGTAGCGGAAGCGCATGCCACGCTGCTTGGGCTGTTCGATGATCTCCACGTAGGGGGCGCTGCTGGGAGTGGGCTCTGGGGGCACAGAGAGACAGATACGAGTGACGGACAGACCAACCCTCAGCGCCACCCACCCGTGCCCACACTTCTGCGGTCAGCAAGGGCTTTAGCCTAAGGGACATAAATCCTGTGGAGCATGGAGGGAAACTGAGGCACGTGGATTGGGTCGGTGGCCAAACTAGGAAATAAAACCCAGAAGTCCTGACTCCCAGCCCCTCCTGCCCTAGCCACTAGATCCCACTTTTTTTTCAGAACCCAGGAGTCCGTTGAACAGCCCCTATTGAGCCCCACCCCTCAAAGGCAGCTGCAGCTCAACATGGGGCCAGGGATCCCTGTATAAACAACCCCCACACCTCAGCACAGCCCTGGCAACCCCAGGACAGCTCCTCCCTCTTGGGGATTTCCCCTGACTGCAGCAATGGAATGTCCAGCGCCTCCCCTCACGCTTGGCTGGCATTAGGCCAGCAGCCCTGCAGGGCGGAGACGGAGTCCCCAGGAGATCTCAGCCAGAGCCAGGCTTGAACCTCGTCACCCAGCGCACAGCCACCAACTACAGCTTCTGCTGCAGGAATCCACCTCACAATGCGACTAATCCAGAGTCCACGGTGAGTCATCCCAACTCCCACCCCGCCAGGCTGGGGAACCCCTGGCGCCTGGAATGCTGAGATGCAGCCATTTCTGGGAAGGGGATTGTTTATACATGGATCCCTCACCTGCTGCTGAGACGTAGGGTCACACTTGTGTCTCATGCGATTAATGACATTTATAGCACCGCGGCACACCCTAGAGACATGTTGTGGTACTGGGGTAGCACTTACTCTGAGGAGAGAGTGCCCCCTACTAGACCCCTGCCAAACTCACTGTAGCACAGTGGCCTCCTGCATTCTATTCTGGCTCTGGGACAAGAGTGGGTCAAGTGGGTTACAGCAGGAGGTGCCGGGAGTCAGGACTCCTGGGTTCTATGGAGATAATCTCTAGTGCTTGAGATGGTTTTGCAAGGGACTAGTGCTTTGAAAGCCCCAATAGACTCGGAGAGCAGCTGTTAGTGAAATACATTATTAACAATAAAAATTTTGTTAATTATGTTCAGTTTAAATATGCAAGTTGAATCTTCACTCACCTTGGAGACCCCAGTCCTGATGGAGGAAGGCAAGTGGCAGCAGGTCTGAAAGATAAGAATGGGAATGGTCACTGGCATGACAGAGCCAAGGTTTTAGCAACCTCCTGCAGCAGGGAGTTCCACAGGTCTAGCATGCAGCTAGGCCCCTGGTATGGTCCTAACTGGGAAAACAGCTCTCTTGTCAATCAGCTCCACTTAGTGTACATACTTGGCATTGCATCTCGTCGTCTCTCCACTCTCACTTCCCATGCCTATTACATGCTTCTATGAGGCCAGTCCTCCGTGCTGCCCAGAATCCTGACTTGCCCACCAGCAGTGGGGATCATGCTGCCCCAGGGGAAAGAGTAGGGGTGAGATGCGACTGCCTCTGGAGTAGGCACAGGGCTGGCTAGCAGCTGCACAGTCATTTGGAATTAGAAATAAAAGACAATAGTGAATGGGGTTAAAACAGAGGGGGGTTATTCAGGGAGGCAGAATGGAATCCGCTGGGGTAGGAAGTGGCCTGGACACAGGGGTTCACATGCCAAGTGACGTACACCTGCACTCAGGACTATTTCACCCCTGGATGTCCAGGCAGCATGAGGATTTGGGGAAGTGGGCGGACAGGGCAGGAGCTCAGGATGGGTGTTAACAGCTCCTGATCTCAGATCCTGTCCCCGAGATGGGAAAGTCCCAGCTCCCACACCGGACTGCTCCTTCCCATAACTCACCTGGGGCCTGTGCCAGCCTGGCCCCACTCCCAATTGTCACAGGACACCCAGACTGCAGGCACTGCCAGGTCAGGATGCAGCTGGCACACCTCCAAGAGAAATACTGAGTGCTGAAGAGAACAGGCTCTCGTCCATTGCAGAAAGGGCTGGCAGAAAGGCCCCAGTGTAGCACTAAAGGGCACTGGAGATAGACCCCAGGAGTCTGGGCTCCCAACCACTAGACCTTACTGCCCTCTCAGAGCTGCAGATAGATCCCAGGCTGCCCTACTCTAACCACTGGCTTTTGCATCAGAGCGCAACGGAACCAGCTGCTTGGGGGTGGGAGTGTATGGGGGTAGTGGGGGGTGGGGTTGGAGTCACCATTCCTGTGTGGGGGAGGCAGGCTGGAGATCCAGTGTTTGGGGATAAAGCTAACTGTGCCCTGATGGAAGAAGAGGACCCCTGTACTCACCCCCTCTGAGGATGCCCAGCATGCCCATTCACACACACTAGGAGCCCCAGGACTGCACCCACATGCCCAGAGAGCACCCCCCAGCATCAGGGCTCAATCCCACTGTACTGGGGAATTTCCAGCTCAGCAATTCCATTGCTCTCCCCCTAGGTGTACTGGCAGGTCCAGCTGTTCTTACTCCCCCCAGACACTCTTGTGCAATGTTGCTGTATGGCTGTTATACACTGCCATGCTCCACCCTAGAAGCATCTGCATTTCATTGGGAGGATGAAATGATGCATGGTTGCTATAGCAGCTATAGAAGAATGGTACACACACTAGACACATCATTCCTTCTGGACCAGAGAGGTCTCCAACTCTGGGTAACAGAAAGCACTAGACAAACCCTGCTACAGAGAGCCTCCCCTCCCAAGCACACATCTTTCAGAAACACACCCAAGAGATCCCTTTCCTGGCACTAATGCAGCTGCTTCTGGGGAGGGTTGTGCTTGTTTATAAAGCATAGGGCACAGGATTTCCCATTGAACATCCACAGGCACCTTGCTTTTGGCTGCTTCCTTTGGGAAAACAATCCCCTGCCTACTCCCTAGCGCACGTTGACCCAGCCAGGTGATCTGTGTGAATTGCAGGCCTGTGGCGATCAGGTCCTGGTCGGTCTGTGAAGGACCCTACCCAGCGACACACCCAAATCCTTCCAAGTGGGGAGGGAGTGGGGCACCCTCACATAGGGCTCGTCCATGCTTCCAGTGCTGCAGCGTCTCCCCTCGGTGTAGGTACGCAACCTCCCAAGAGGCTGGAGCGGTTGGTGGGAGAAGCCCTCCTGTCTGCCCTGGGAGTGAGGTCAGCGTAACTGTGGTGCTCAGTGGGGTGGATTTCCCACATCCCTGAGCAATGCAGTTATACCAGCGTAGGTCTGGCGTGTCGACCCAGCGGAGATGCAGGCAGGTCAGCCCTGAGTACTAGGACTCCTGGATTCTAGTCCCAGCTCTAGGAGGGGAATAGCGACTAGTGGTTAGAGCAATGGACTGGGAGTTAGGACTCCTGGGTCTTATTCCTGGCTCTGGCAGAGAAGCCGGGGTTTTGGGTGCCCTGGCCACCTCTCAGGCAGAGCCCTGAGCCTCCAGTCTCCATAAAGCACCCCCATGGAGCAAAGGCTCCAAAAGGGAATTCCTGAGAAGAGTGAACCGCTGAGAACCAGAAGTGAGACTAGACCGATGCTGCCCCCCAGTTCCCCACTCCTCTGCTGGGCGAACACATCACAGCCTTGGCTGCCTCTGCAGCACTGTGCACCCTAGCACCAGCACTGACTGTGAGGGGAGAGCGCCCCCTACTGAGCTCCCCCAGCACACAGAGATGCCTCCAGGACTGCAGCCTGATTCTGCCCAACCCGGGGCTCCCAGCTTGGCTCAGACCAGCAGTTAGTGCCCCCGGTTTCTATTTGCAGAGCTGGGAGCTGCATCCTGGTTCCCAAGGGGCCCAGATCACTCATTAACCAGGTACCATTGTCCCAGCAGCATGGCCAGTGGGAGGTGATTTATGGGGCCTGTGCAGGGACCAAGGGAGGCAGTAATTTAGGAAGAGGAAGAACAACAGAAACTCTATTAATCAACTCAAAAAACCCACAGGTGATGGGGGAGGGGAGGAGTAACCCAGGGCTGGGCTAGCAGGGGGCTGTGGAAAAGGAGTGAGGGGCTCTAACAGAGATGGGGGGAGAAGTGCCCAGGGCTGGGCTAGGAGGGGGCTGCAGGTTAGAAGAGAGGGGCACCTAAAGGGAGTTTTCTGCCTGTTTCAGCACTATGTTTTTAAATTGGATATAATAAGGGGTAGGGCAGGGGGCAATATTCTAACCACTGCCCCATACGTAACTACTGATCCCAGGCCTGCCAGCTCCGGGGATGATGGGGAGCCCTGGTCCCCTAGGATCCATGCCCAATCCCAGCATGAGGGAGCTGCTGGGATGCCGGGGGAGGGGCAGAGGGAACACAATTCTTTTCCCTTGATGTCATCTGTTTTGTGCAGGAATCTTGTGGCCAGAGACAGCCCCCCAGGCAGGGGAGTGGCAGGAGCTCAGCACAGGGAGGACAGAGAACTGGAGCCCTGGCGGACGATCTTCCCTGGGTGCTGGAGCGGGGGACAGAACTAGATGGGGACTTCTCATCTCTGTGAATTATGGGCATTACAGTAGTGCTGGGCGCTGCACAGACACACAGTGAGAGCCAGCCCCTGCTCTGGAGATCTAATAACCCACAAAGAGAAAGGGTGGGAGGGGAAACTGAAGTACAGAGAGGGAAAGGGACCTGTCCAAGGCGACACAGCTCTTCAAGGTGGCAAAAAGAACCCAGGAGTCCTGCGCTCTATGCACTGGGCTGGGCTGCCTCCACATGCAGGTCCATTCAAGTTTCAGGAAATGTTTGGTGATGGGTAAGACCCCCCGGGTTCAAGCTGCAGCTCTGGGAGGGGACCAGGGACTAAGAGTCTGGGAGGCAGCAAGGTTTTCCTCCCGTCCCCTTCCAGATACAACCCAGCTATGCCTCCCTGCTGGGGTCACTATTCCCGTCTCTCCCCAAAAGCCATCAATGTTGGGATGCCTTCGTGTCCTGCTTGTCTGCAGAGCATGCAACAAGCACGCACACATGTACAGGGGAGTGAGAGAGAGAGTCCATCACCTGCAAGGCCAGACGGGGCCCACTGCGATCATCTGATGTCCCGTGTAGCTAGAGCCCTACCAAATTCACAGCCATGAAAAGCACGACACAGACCGTGAAATCCAGTCTCCCCCTTGAAATCTGGTCTCGTGTGCTTTTACCCTGTACTATATAGACTTCACAGGGGAGAGCAGCGTTTCTCAGACTGAGGGGCCTGACTCAAAAGGGAGTTGCAGGGGGTCACAACGTTATGGTAGGAGGACTGTGGAATTGCCACCCTTACTTTTGTGCTGCCTTCCGAGCTGGGTGGCCGGAGAGAGGGGAGCTGTTGGCCGGGCAGTGCCCAACCAGCAGCAGCACAGAAGTAAGGGTGGTGAACCCATACCATGCCACCCTGACTTCTGCATTGCTGCCTTCAGAGCTGGGCAGCAAGAGCGTGGCACCTCTTGATAGAGGGCCCAGCTCTGCAGGCAGCAGCACAGAAATAAGGGTGGACATACCATACCATGCCATGCCATCCTTACTTCTGCGCTGTTGCTGGCAGCGGCTCTGCCTTTAGAGCTGGGTTCCCAGCCAGCAGCCCCCACTCTCCAGCTCTGAAGGCAGCGCTGCCAGCACGTGTGCAGAAGGGTAGCAGTGTCGCAACCTCGCCACTACAATAACCTTGCAATCCCCCTCCCACTCCTTTTTGGGTCAGGATCCCTACAATTACACCACCATGAAATTTCAGATGTAAGTAGCTGACACCATTAAATTAATGCTTTTTAAAATCCTGTGACTGTGAAATTGACCAAAATGAACCGTGAATTAGGCTGGCCTGAAATTAGTTCATCTGGGACAGAGCAGATCTTCTAGAAAACCATCCAAACTTGATTTAAATATTGCCCGTGATGGAGAATCCACCGCAGCCCACAGTCGGTCCAGTGGTGAATTCCCCTCACTGGCAAAACTATGTTGCCTTATTTCCGACCTGCATTCCGCAAGCTTTGGTTTCCAGCTGCTGGATCACATTACACCTCTGACTGTCGAACTAAAGAGCCCTCATGTTATCCAATTTCTGTCCCCACCTAGGTACTTTCTGTTCCCTGTGTATACGCCCAAGGGGTGCATCTAGGGGAGGGTGTATGTAAAATACACACATGCAGGACAGCCACAATCCTGGCTGAGCCCAGGGACTGAACTGGGGACTTCCCGAGCTAAACGGCTGAGGGCAGATCGACACTCGAAACATTTGCTGGTAAAGCAATGTCACTTACGGGTGAGATTCGTTAACATTCTGTACTAGCAAAAGCTCCAGTGCAGACACAGTTAGTTAGAGCAGCAAACAGACTCCGAGTACTGATATTAATAACGATGATAAAGTCCTTTTGTCAGTGGCTTGTGTTGCTCAGGAAACTGGTATAAAGAGCGTTTTGTCGGTATAAGCAGAGTCTCCATTAGGAAAGTTTGCCGGCATGACTGTGCTGGTTTGGCAATACTGACAAATCCTTTCTAGTTTAGACTAGGTCTGCATCATTACAGTTCGAGCTGCAGAACTAGGTTGGGGGCTGCGAGACTCCCATCCTCTGCGGATCATCACAGAGGGAGGTGAATATTACTTATGGACCTGGAAGTGTGGCTAGTGGGTAGAGCATGGCCCTGGGGCTCTGGACTCCAGGGTTCTGTTCCTGGCTCTGCCATCAGCCTCCTGGGTGATGCTGGGTAAGTCTTCCCTTCCTGTGCCTCAGTTTCCCCATCTATAACATAGGGGTAATAGTGCTGGGCAAAAGAGATCTCTATATAAACAGCTCCCGTGGCCGATCCCAAAAACGGCTGCATGAGAATGACACCATTCCCCTTTGTAGCGTGCTTTGAAATCTGATTAAAAGTACTAGATAAGAGTTAAGATTAATATACACAAACGAGATTGTCTACAGGGCAGTGTGTGTGTCCTATGTGCAAGATTCACACAAACACACTCCCCTGCCGCATGTAACTTATAAGTGAATTTATATATCCCTTAAACTAAATAGATTGCGCTCCTGAAGTGTCACTAAGCCATTAGTTAGCAGGCAGCTTGTGGCTTGAAGCAGGAAGCTCCAAAGCCCTTCCAAAAGGCCTGCATGTTTTTTTTAAGTCTTTTCTCGGGATAGTCTCGATCACCCTATGATCCAGTCCCTATGCAATTCCTCCTGAGCAATCGCCCATAATAAAATCCTGTGGCAGAGAGTCCCATGGACTAATTGCTGCACGGGGGAAGCATTTTCCCCACAAAATCAGTTTTAAATTTGCAGGCATTCTGTTTCCAATGAACATGCTGAAATCAGACACAGATGAGCCGGATGTAAATCCTCATGGCAGCAGCTTTTAAACTGATTTAATTTCCATGATTGCAAAAAAGACAAGAGACTGTTTGCATTAAGATGACTATAAGCAAATCTCATGCTTCAGGGCTTCAGTCACTTACTTTCTGAGGTCAGGAAGGGATTCCCCCCCCCCCCAGTGCACAGCTAACTAGATGTGTTTAATTAGTTAAGACTGGGACTTTCCAGCTTGGAAAAAGAGACAACTAAGGAGGGATATTACAAAGGTTTATAAAATCTTGACTGGTATGGAGAAAGCAAATAAGAAAGTGTTGTTTACTACTTGTCATAACACAAGAACTGGAGGTCACCCAATGAAATTAATAGGTCTAAAACAAACAAGTGCAAGTATTTCTTCATACAATGCATAATCAACCTGTGGAACTCTTTGCCAGAGGATGCTGTGAAGACTAAGGCTATAACAGGGCTCAAAACAGAACTACATAATTTCATGGAACATAGGTCCATCAGTGGCTATTAGCCAGGATGGGTAAAGAGGGTGTCCCTCGCCTCTGTCTGCCAGAAGCTGGGAATGGGCAACAGGGGATGGATCACTTGATGATCACCTGTTCTGTTCATTTCCTTTGAAGCACCTGGCATTGGTCACTGTCGGAAGACAGAATACTAGGCTAGATGGACCATTGGTCTGACACAGTACAGCCGTTCTTATGTCTGGGTTGGGGATTTTTTTCTGACTTCCTCTGAAGCACCAGAGATCAGCCCAGCTAGGACACTGGATGGGATGGGCCAGTGCTCTGAGGTGGTATCAAATCCTCTCTCTAGCCGCCTGGCTGTTAGCTCTTGCCCAGATGCTCAGGGTTCAGCTGATCCGGACCGGGCTGGGAAGTAATTTCCCCCAGGTCAGATTGGCAGGCATCTTGAGGGGGTTTTCACCTCCCTCTACAACATGTGGCGTGGGTCACCTGCTGGGATCAGCTGGGCATGGCTCATTGCAGCGATTCCCTGCCAGAGCAGGGGCCTCAGGTATTGGGGACCCCTTTGCCTCCCCTGTTCTCTGCCTGGGGCTCACAACAATTTAGTCTCCTGAGGATTCAAACGCAATGGGCTCAATACAAGCAGAATGGGAAGAAAATGAACCCCCCGTGTTATACAGAGGGTCAGACTGGATGATCTGATGGTCTCTTGTGTCCTTAAACTCTAGGAAACCAGGGTGGACTGATTTAAAATCAAGGTGATTTAAATTACGAAGTGGAAAGCCTCAATTTCAATAATCCATTTTCATAAACTTTTCCATTTGTACTTCAGCGATTTTCTATAGAAAGGTGCCCTCATTAAAACATGTTGAGTTACAACAGAGCCTTTACACTAGATTTGGTACATCCTTTTACTGCCTAAGAGAATATACTATAACAATATGCATTTATTTGAGCAATTATATAGCTTAATATTTTCTGATTCTCATTAACTGAATATCTTCAGCATGTTAGAAAATGGTAAATGATAGATAGCTATTTCACTAGATAATGAACATTTTGCTCATTATTTGTGTCAAGCCGCATTAGGATGGTAACTGGAATTTAATTAAATAAAAGAGCATCTAAAATGCATTTTTATTAAACAAAACCTTAAATGTTTTGGATCCATAAATTTCTCTTATCAAAACATGTTTCACATTTTAAACTAAATTAAAGAAAATGAGGGATTAACTGTAGCCAATGAATTAAACTGATTATTTCAGGTCAGCCTGGGAAAATTTTCAGACATGCCTAAGTGAAAAGAGACCAGAGTTTAAATTCCTAGTCTCGCCTAAGTCTCTTTAAGACTAAGGCTCCTAAATTACTTAGGCTGGCGTATTGTGCCATATTTCTCAAGCCTGCACTCAAACAGATGTTTTCCTCCTGATTCTTTCTTTATCCAGAAAGGCAGCCTTGAACTCAAAGGCTTTTCTTAATAGAATCTCATGGATATTTTAATTTTATTTTTATGCTTTAAAAGATTATAATAAATGTATAGGTTTTACATATTTTGTATTAAATTCAGATTTCATTTTAACCAGGTTTATTTTGAAAAAGAAAACACAAAATTTAAATAAAATTAAAATTAAAAAAATGATTTTTTTAAAATAAAAATCATTGAATTGTATCTACTCCGTATGAAACTACAGAGATAGATCAGGCTGAGTCTAGAAAGCCGTCCCAGAGCAAGAGACTTGAGAGCGCCATTTGTTTAGCTTCTCCAAGCAAAGTATAAGAACTGATTCGATCCTGGGCTTTAAGCACCTCTCTGCGGAGGAGATTTCGGAGAGCAGAGGACTCATTAAAACAGCAGACAAAGACAGAACAAGACCCTCTGGCGCGGAGCTGAAGCTTGACAAATTCAAACCAGAAATAAGTTGAAAATTTGTAACAGGAATGGGATTAACCATTAGAACAGCTGACTCTAGGACTATTGCTTGGGGTCTTTTGATCAAGCTCACACATCACTCTAAAACCAATGTTCGAGCTCAACCACCAGATCTGGGCTGGAATGGCCAGGAATGGTTCTCTGGCCTGGGTTATGCAGGAGGTCAGACTGGATGATCACAACAACGTCCCTTCTGACCTTAAAATCTACTATGATATATGACTGACTAGAATTAAAGGATTAAGAGACACTGGCCTGGGTGTCAGGACTCCTGAGTTCTATTCCCAGATCTGCGACCAAGCTGCTGCATGACCTTGGGCAAATCCTCTCCTCACTTGGTGCCTCTGTCTCTCCATCCACCCTTCGTCTATTCAGACTATGAGCTCCTCCAGAGCAGGGACTGTCAGCAGGACGGCTCCTCTCTCCCGCCCTCCCCAGCATCTGTGCACACGGGAGGACCCTGATCTCAGTTGGAACCTCAAGTTATGACCACCTTATGACCATAATACAAACAATATTGAGTAAGTCCATTAGACCAAGGGCTGATGTGTCTGATAGGACGAACTGATTAAAAGCCACAGTCAAAAAGCAAACAAATTACATGGCTCCCTAAGAGTGGGACAAAAGGCCTTCCAATGCCAGCATATAAACCAATGGTGCAGCCCCACACAGCACTGGGCATGTCACCTCCTACAGGCCCAAAACCGCAGGTGGCTCCTGGTAGGCCAAGAGGCCTGGAACAGCGGAGAACAGTGGGGACTGCTCACCTTGGATCTGAGCTTAGGATGGTAAAGAGGAAAGAGTGGGAGCATCCCTTGCTTTCCAGCAGCACTAGTACAGTCATAGATTCTAAGGTCAGACGGGCCCCCCGAGATAGGCCAACCTCCCATCTCACACAGGCCATAGGCATGCCCTGAATCCAATCCTGGCTCAGATCAGAAGTGATCAGAGGAAAGGATTTCCACCCATGGCATCGTTCACCTGCAGAACCCATTGCTACAGGCTGCAGCTGAGCCTGGGAGCGGAGCAGGAATCCAGAAGGTACGGGCCATTTCTCTGGAGAACAAGACTACATGGAGTTGGAAGGGCAAAGGCTGGAAAGCCAGACAGAGCTCTGGACGGGACATCAAACCTCCTGCCTCAGTGATGAAGCTGCTCTCTATCCGGTCAGAGTTGGGAGGAGACTACTGAAGATTATTCCCCCTCAGATGCTCCCATGGGGGGAATCCTGCGCCTGCCTCTGAAGCAGCTGGTTTCTCAGCCACGGCTAGAGATGGGGCTAGAAGGACTTCAGGCCTGATCCAGCCTGGCAGTTAGCCTGAGTTCAAAGTCATTCATTGCAGTAACTCCCAGCCAGCTCTTTGGGGCGGGGAATGTTTCTGTTCTCTTTGTACAGCGCCTAGCACAATGGAGTCCTGCTGCGGGGCTGGGGCTCCTGGTGTTGCCAGCACATATGAAATACACAGCAATACTAATACTCGTGCTGGTTAGAATTACACTCAAGCACCCGGCTGAATCAGAGCCTAGGACTGGGTGTATAACAGAGAGCAGGATCAGAATAACCTGTTCCATTATTATTACTCACATTACAGAAGTGTCCAGAGGCCCTGGCCAAGACTGGGAACACCTTGTGATGCCAAAAGCCAAACAGCCCCCCACCATGTCTGGTGCTACGCTGATAGACAATCCCTGGCCTGCACCAGGACTAGTGGCTGGGACACTGAACTGGGACTCAGGACCCCTGGGTTCTATTCCCAGGTCTGCCACCAAACTTGGGCAAGTTCCTTTCCCTCTTCGTGCTTCGGTTTCCCCTCTCACCCCGTGTCTTTCAGCACCCTGTCTACACTAGGCAGGGTATACCAGCAAAGATGTCTCCACTGCGTGGCTGTGGTTGTGGATTCTATACACTCCTAGCCAACATAGCTGGCAAAACCTTTTACCTACAACAAGGTCTCAACTGGAAGCTCCTTGTGCAGGGCCCGTCCCTCGCTGTGTGTCTGGGCAGTGCCCAGCACAACTGGGGGCGCTCAGTCTCAACCAAAGGTCTAGGCAGCATCCAGCAGCATCCCCTGACCTCAACCAGGGGGTTGGGCGTGGGAAAAGAGTCTAGGTACTACCACAATACGCCTACTAACTAACTAACTATCAGCAGCAGGAAAAAGATGGCGTTATTTGTTTTAACCCTAAGGTCTGGTCCCAGTTGCTGCTGAGGCACAGCCCCAATGGTATGTGGGGTTCTGGTTCTGGTAGCCGGGTCTGGCTATTTAAGGCACATGGAAGTGTTAGGATTAGCTGTACCAGATCAAACCAGTGGGCTCCATCAGCCCAGTATCCACCTCCCAAAGACAGATGTGTGGGGTGGGGAGCAATTCCTTCCTAAGCCCTGACACATGAGGGTGGGTGATCTCTAGAGCTTGTTGTAGTTCCCTACTTTGGAGCCCACAAGGGCAGGAAAGGAGCAAAGAACTGGGGGTAGGGATAGCCTGAATTGACGGGGGGGTGGAAAATGGAGTTTGTTATACAGATATATCCATCCTTTCCCTCACATCCCTGGGTTGCGAAGAAATAGCCCTTTAGAAACCGAGTGTCACCGACATGCTCTTGTCCACCCCCCTCCCACCACAATTGCCACCTCAGCTTTGAAACCTAATGATGATTGTGCCAAAACAGCTACACAATCAGCTGTTTCATCCTGAGCCATTCAGCCAAAATAGGTGGCTGGCCGGCTCAGCCACAACCCCTTCTCCAGAGCCTACAGGCCCAGCTGTCCAAACCTCCCCACTCCGCTCCCCCAGAATTTCTAAGGAAAGCAACACTGAGGACATCTTCATGAAAAGTACAGGGACAGAAGAAACTCTGGACTGGAGGCTGTAGGTGGTAGAGTTCTAGTGAGCTACAAATCTAGGAGATGCACCAAGCCCATGAGCCCCCTCACAGGGTTAATTCAGTAGGAATTGTCAGCTTGTTGGGGCAGGGACCATCTTTCTGGTCTGGGTCTGAACAGCGCTCAGCACAAAGGGTCCTGACCTTGACTGGGGCTCCTACGTGCTACTGCAATACAAATAGATTCCCTGATTCTAAAGCCAGAAATGACCACTGTGATCATCTACTGTGACCTCTGGTATAACAGGCCATAGGCCAGCCCCGAATTAATTCCTGACTGAACTAGAGCAGATCTCTTAGAAAAAACATCCAATTTAGTTTGAACGTTGCCCAGGATGGAGAATCCAGCACAGCCCTTGGGAAGTTGTCCCAGTGTATTAATTCCCCCTTGCAGTTAAAACAGAAGCATTTTATTTCTAGTTTGAATTTGTCTAGCTTCAGCTTCCAAGAACTGGATCTTGGGAGGCCGTGGTCTGCTGAACTGAACAGCCCATTATCAAATTTCTGTTCCCCATGTAGTGCTCACACACTGATCAAAACAGCCCGTCTCTTTGTTAGGCTAAACAGATTGAGTTCCTCAAGCCTTAAACACATAACAACACACTTCCGGTTTGAAGGGATTAATTTACTCTGTCACTGTATTTCTGCCCTGGTTGGCGGGACAGAAGAGCTCTGGGTTATGGGATAATATGGGAAGTGCCCACACTATACAAGAACTAAGAGCTCATATATGATGGGTTACAGGCCCAATACATCTCAGCGGAGCTGCCGTTTCCATGCTGCACAGTGTCCAGCCAACTCCAGCCCAGCCCTTCCTCCATACCGAAGGATTCTACCATCTGTGTTTTTCCTAACGTGTTGGCTTTTTTTAAGAGACACAAATTCCTTCTCTTCCCTCCACCCCACATTTCAGCCCCCAAATCCACTATGCCTGCCTGTCCCCCAAAGCAAGCAGGGAAATCATTACCAACCAAGGCCCAGGAAGCAGGTCTCACCAGACACCACAACAACAAAACTTTGTCAAAACAAGGCAGAGACCCAGAAATGCAGCAACTGGGGAAATAATGGACGGTGGGGGATGGGGCAAAGCGGGGGAAACCCACGCTTCTGGGGAATCCCAGCTGCTCTCCAAGCCCCCCATACTCATAACCAGCACTCCAGTAATGGGGACACCCTCCATCCCTATGAGCGTAGCTGCTTCCATGCACCCAACTATCCCAGTGACTCCCACTTTACACACACCCCTCCAGAGAATGGGGCTGGGGAGTAGAGACACCCCAGAGACAAATGGGGGTTCTGGATTGGGGGAAAAGTCTATATTGCTGGAGTAGGGGTACACACTTACCATCCATTTCTGCCAGAAGTCGGGCTAGGTCCCAGGCTGGGAATCGAGGTACAGGGGTGGGGGCTCCCTGGCTGGAGGGAGTCAAGGAGGGGGCTCCCAGTTTGGGAACCAAAAGAATCCAGGGGATACTAGGCTGGGGGTGGGGTGTCTCTAGGTGACCGTGGGGAGGGCTCCGCAGACTAGGGCTGGCCCCTGCGTGGGGACTCAGGAGATGGACCCCAGTGTGCGGGGACGGGGGTGTCTCAGTACAACAGCTGCTCCCACCCCAAGAGGTGGGGATGGGGCCTCTGTGCGGTGGGCCCCCCCAATGGGGAGGATTCGAACGGGGGGATTTGACGCCTATGGGGGTCCCAGCCCCAATCGGGAGGGGGCGCAGGTGAGGGTGCCCCCGCGAGCCCAGCTAGGGCGGGTCCAGCCCCTCGAAGGGCTCCGAGGCGGAAGGGCGGCTCCGGCCCCAATCGGGGGTCCGAGGCAGGGGCGGGGCTGGGGGGCGTGGTCCAGGCAGGGTCCTCCGGCGGGATCGGGTCCAGGCGCCGCCGCCGTATCCGTTCGCAAACTACGCCGCACGCGGAAATGCCCGCGCCACGGGACCCGCCCTGCTGCTGGGAAAGCCCCGCCCACCATGCAAATGAGCGGGGGGTTCTACGCAGGCGCAGAAGCGACGGATCTGAACTCACGGCAGCCCCAGCGAGGCAGGGAGCAGGGGAGAATTCCAAACCAGAGAGGAGGGGACGAAAACTAGAGAGAGGCGGCAGGGACCAGGGCAAGGCGTCATAGGGCCACAGGACCCCATAGGCTGGGTGTCATGCGACCTTACCGACTTGCATGTGAGACACTATTTGTCTATAGGCACTAGGGTGCAGCGCTCTAGGTTTGGAGGGGTAATAGGAAGGGGTATTATACAGCAGCAGATCTCAACCAGGGGTCCAGGGCCCCCAGCAGGTTTCAGGGGGTCCACCAAGCAGGGCCAGTGCTTGACTCACTGGAGCCCAGGGCAGAAAGCCGGAGCCCCACTGTGCACAGCTGAACCCTGGGGTACAGAGCTCTGCCACCTGGGGCAGAAGTGGAAGCCTGAGTATATTAGCTTTGCCAGGCCCGCTGTAGTGTGGGGCCCCAAGCACTTGCCCAGCTTTCTACCCTTTAATGTTGGCCCTGGCTTTTATATGCAGAAAAACAGTTGTGGCAACACCGGTGGGTCATGGAGTTTTCATAGCATATGGGAGCTCAGAAAGAAAAAGGTTGAGAATCTCTGTTATATAGAGCCACACATTGGGCAGAATGGGTCTATATGGGCACCAGGGCAGGGTCAAGGGAGAAACATTACAGGGCCTTATAGGGACTGGGAATTTATGGGCTAGTATAAGGACCTGACCAATGAGTGCTCTGGGGTTATTTAGGAGCTACAGTGGGTCATTATGGGGCCACATAGGGATCAGTTCATGAGACACTATTGGGACTAGGGTGGGGCACTACAGTACTGGATTATACAGGGACAAGTACCACTGTGGGGTGTTACAAGCTTATATATGGGGCTGCACATGTACATTACAGTGTCAAATAGGATGTGACAAGGCCACAAAGGAACCAGGAAGGAGTCTTACCACAGCTGCAATGGCCTCCCCAATGGGTTTTTAGACCAAATGCCCACAGTAATAAATGGCTGAATCAATGTTCAATGGCCCTACAGTCAGATCGGGGGCTTCAGACCTCACAGGTGAACCTTCAAGGCTGTTTCTTGGTAGAACTATTTTTCTCTTCTCTGTCTTTAGGACACCATGGGCACCATTAGCAAATAAACTCACTCACACCAACCTCCCCTAAGGACGACACAGCCACATCACCTTACCTCTTCCCCCAGAAGTCTCTCAGGGAGATCACTCCTTGTTGTAAGTTCCTTTGCTGGTGCAAAGATCATTCTCCCAGGCCACCACTTTGACCATGTTACCCCTCTCTCTGCTTCCCTTCTCTCCTAGATCAGTCATAAGTGGCTTCTCTTCCCTTTCAAGGCCCTCTATGGCCAATCCCCACCTAACCTATATTCTCTCACAATGGTGCTGGAACAATTTGTATAGTGGAGATGAGGTGCTGAGAACCATTGAACCAAACTATACATAATGGAAAACACTTCAAGCCAGGAGATGCAACAGCACCCCCCTAGTTCCAGCTCCTATGATCTCTCATTTAATACAAAGAAGCCAATTCAGCCCATGCTGCCAGCATTCACTGCCCACTTATTACATTTGTCAACAAGCCCCTTCATCCTTTCTCCTATGCTATCACTCATGTTTGTGAGGAGCTTGCTGTAAATACCCGCAGAGCCATCTCACTGTCCTCCTTGAACTATCCTTTGTTGGGATGCCCGTCACTAAGTCACCAGGGCAAAGCTCTGGAACTACTGCATGTGAGGCCAGCCAGGACTCTGGAGGAGCATGCCTCCTCTCTCTGAGCATACTGTCACCCTGGTAAGAAGCTTACACAGCTTCGACCTTCCTGGGTCTGACCTCGGAGCTTTCACACCATACGCTTCTCACAACGAGTCCGCCTAGGTGGGGTTCCTGGGGAAGCCAGAGGGCCCTGCACCCAAAATCTGCAGTCAGATGTGACTCTAGGCCAGCCAGTAAAACAGAAGGTTTATTAGTCAACATGAACACAGCATAGGACAGAACTTATTAGCACAGAAATCAGTGACTTTCAGCCAAGTCCATCTTGAGGGGAGGGGATCCCAGAGCCAGCTGTCTGGCCCGTCCTGCCCATTGTTCCTCCTCTGGCCTTTGTCTCACTTCCCCGGCCAAGAGGTATCTGGTCGAATCCCCCTCCTGCATCTCAGGTTACGAAGGGGCGGTGATAGTATCCATGCAGGCAGCTGCCTGGAGCAGCCCCCACAGAAGTCAGAGACCCTTATTCCCACCACTTAGACACTGATTGAACATACAACTGAGGCACACGCAACATTCGTGCAAAACAGTAAGACTCATATAGGCTCATCTACAACATAACAAGGGAAAATCCCCACTATGTCACAATGCCTACGAAAAGTATGATGGTTAAGCTGTTGGGTGTTGCAAACCCACTGCCCAGCATGCAGACTAGGATTGTCTCATTGTTCCTGTTTGGCTGTATCCATCTGTCATTTCTTGATTTGTAGATTGTAAGGTAAATTCTGTGTTTGTACAGTACTTTGCACAATTGGGGCCCTGGTCCTGCTGAGAGAAAAGAGTCCCTGCCAACAGCCTCTCTGAGGCTGAACTCTGATAAAAGGTTGATTAAAAGACAGACCTGGAAAGCCCCAAAAAGGGGGATTAAAGATTCTGGGGAAACTGAAGCAAGGCAAGTAGTGCCATGAGTGGTATGGAGGCAGGCACTGCCACACCATCTGAGAGAGATGGGCTCTATTTCCAGCTTTGCTTTAAGTGCGCCTAGCTTTCTACCTGTACAATAGAAAGGATGCTAGTTACCTCCCCTAGCTAGAGGGCTGGGAAGCCGACGGAAATATTAGCAGCAAACAGAAGACGCTTAACTCCCGATCGCTGGCTCCCAGCCCCGGGGAAGAGTCTCTGGGGCTCCAAGTCCGGTCGCTGTGGGCCCAGGCTGGCTGGCTGGCTGCTATGTGAGGCTCGGGGGCTCCCGGGACACGTTCACGCGGCTCCCCTCATCCCGGGGTTGCGGTTTTAGAAACAGGGGAGGGTGGGGAGCCTAATCTCGGGGACCCCTCAACTGGCCCCGTGCTATGTCACAGGGGACTAAACGCTCCTCTGGCCGCGTCACGGGACTTCCTCCCGTGAGCCCAGCTGGCTGCCCAAGTGCTGGGTCAATCCCCCGCTGCCGCCATTTCCGCCTCACTCCCTAACCCCAGCCACCAACAGCCCCGCAGGGGAGTCTAGCCAGGACCGGAAGGAGTTACTCATGCTCCCGGAAGCAATTCTTAGCAGGGCTGGGGCTGGACACTACCGAAGCTGATATTGAGTGGGCCGGAAGTAGCTCTGAAAGACCGGAAGAGACCCTACTTGTTCCCGGAAGTGTCCCGGCGCGGGGAGCGGAAGAGAAGGTCCCGCTCCCCGGCGAGCATCCAAGATGGCGGAGGTGGTGAGTGGGGTCTGGAGGGTGGGGTCCGGCAAGATGGGGGCGGGATTCCCGGGAGTCCTCGCTAACCGCTTTGCATCTCGCCCGCAGGGGGAGGTGACCGAGGGCTGCCGCCTGCCCGTGTTGCGTCGCAACCAGGACAACGAAGATGAATGGCGTAAGTGAAGGGCGGGGCTAATTGGAAGAGGGTGTGGCCTAATGGGGGAGGGGAGGAGCTAGAGGGTATCTGAGTACAATGAGAGATACCTGGAGAAGAGTGGGACATGTAGGGAGATGGTGCTTCTGTGGAAAGGGAGTGGTTCTAAGGAGGCTATAGGGTTGGGACTAATGAAGAGCTTGGGTGGAGGGGCCAATGGGGGGCCCTAATTGGAAAAAGGAATAAGGTTGGGATATTTATGGAAGATGGAACAGGGGGTGATGGGGCAGTAACCACATGGAGCTGGGCCGCACTTTCCTTGTAGAGCCCTTAAACCCAGATTGTGGGGGTAGTTGGTCATCTCGAGTCCTTGGCATCCTCTTGATCTGAGTTTTAGGCTCCCTGGGGAAAGAAATATTGGCCTGTCATTTTGGAGCTACCATCCCATCTCCTGATCCCCTGGAATGCCCCAAATGTGTGTGATAACCACCTCCTCTTCAGGTTATAATCGAGGACCTCAGGGCAGAATTTGAAGGCAGGGGCTAGTCACACACTGGGCGGAGGAGACGCTGGGTAATACTTAGGGTACTGTCTCAGAATCAGAATGATTTCATGTAACTGTAGAACTGTATTGAGAACACATGCAGCGGGGGTGTGCTGGCCTCTGAGTGGTCCTTGGTAACTACAAACACAGATGATTCCTTGTGCACCTTTCTCCCCAGTTGCTTATTATCTCTCATCATATATTTGGACTGTGAGCTCTTTCGAGCAGGGATTGTCTTTCATTATGCAGTGTCTGGCACAGTGGGGAGACCCCCAGATCTTGATAAGGATCTCGCTGTTGTCTGGCCCAATGGGCCTCTGATCTGTGATTAATCTAGGCCCTATCATGATACAAATAGTGAATAATAAAAAAGTGTAGATAGTAATGTCTTGTACATCCCATCCAGAGATCTCAAAGCTCCATGAAGCCTCAATCCCAGGAAGGTCACTAGTATTATTCTCATTTTATAGATGGAGAAATTGAGGCACAGGGAGGGAAAGAAACTTGTCCATTGTCGCATGTCAAATGGCAGAACTAGGAACAGAATCTTCAAGTCAAGACTCCTACTCCTCTGCTCTTTCCAGTAGGTTCAGAGATTTTTGAAGGCCATCCTTCCCTCCCAGAGCTGTCAGGAGAACCAACAAGTCCTGATTTCATGCCTCCGATGCTACAGTTATGGATGGCAGTACAAAGCCCCTTCTGCTCTAAAGATTACTCTTCATTCCCCTTCCAGAGCCAGGAATAGAGCTCAGTAGTTATTACTCCCAGGGCCTTCTTTTATTAATATATAATTAATCATGCTATTTATATATTAATTATGATTTATAATGAATGACATAGACACAGAAAATGTTGACTGTAGTGAAATGCTGCTAGAGTTGAGACAAAACCAAGCTCTAGCATGAAAAAAGTCTTATTCCACTGAAATCCAAACAGCATGCGTTTTTCCAGACACACTCCTGTATTAACATGATAACCCTCGTATGTCTATATAGTCACCCTCCCAAGTTCGGCGGAGATTTTTCCTGCTACATTCAATAAAATCGTATGGGGCATTGCCCTAAATATGTAACTAACTTGCAGAGGGTATTTTTATTTTATACTTTTCCCAGCCTTCCCACTTAAAGAATTCCACAAGCATAGGAAAAATTCTACAAGTATAGGTATAAAATCTCTTACTTTGCAGTGGAATAACCTGATACGGGGTAGATTCCCCCAACATTCAGAGGATGGGAGGATTCCAAAACTCCTGTTCTTTTTTCCTGTTAACCCTGGATAGTCTCATTCTTATAAACGCCCAGTCTCTTTTGGGATCCTGCACTCGGGTGTGTCAATGAGCTCCAGAGGCTGATGCTGTATTACATGAAAAAGAATGTCCTTTGATTGGTTTTGAAGTTTCTCTGAAATTCCCATTGCTCTTGTACTATGAGACATGGAGAACAGATGTTCCCATCCCCATTCTCTACCCTGTCATTCTTTTATATATTTTTATTGTGTAACATTTTCTTCATCTCCTCTGTAAGACAAACAATCCCAGTCATTTCATATCTTCCCAGGAGAGTTGTGTCCCCCGCACCTCACCCCCGCGGTGCCTGTTACTCACCTGTCTCTGAACCCCCCTCAAATTCTGCTACATCCTTGAGTTGGGGTGACCAAAACTGAACGCAGCGGTCATGGATTCCAAGGCCAGAAAGGACTGGCCATCCATTCTGACCGCCAGCATCACCCAAGCCTGAGAATCCATCTCAGCCATTCCTGCATCCAGCCCAGATCTGGTTGTCGAGCTAGAGTGCAGCTTTTAGAAAAAGATGTCTAATCTTGATTTAAAGACTCATTTCTCACCTGAATACCCAGCTTCTAGCTGTTGGATCACCACCTATCTTTATCTGCTACATTAAGGAGCTCTCTGCTGTCAAGAACCTCCCCTCATGTAGCATGGTCCAGTCACCTTTTAACCTTCTCCTGTATAAGCGACATAGATTGCACTCACTGTCAGGCAGGTCTTCCAGACCTCAAATCATTCTTGTAGCTCTCTTTGCAGTTTTTCAGCTTCCTTTATGAAGTGTGGCCATCCAAACGGGACACAGTATCCAGTAATGCTATTACATCTGTATATAGCCCATCCCAGCTCCTGTTGGATGGATAAGCAGGAGTATCTCAAAGGATTAGTCACTTTTTTAGCTATAGCATCACATTGGAAGCTCATATTCAACTGGTTATCTTAGCTCTCCATAGTCAAATTCTTCATTGCTGAAAAAAACCCTTATAAGCATCAACATGGGGTTAGGAAGAAAATCCCTTCTAAAAGTGTTTTGAAAGGAATATAATCAATATTTGGGAGATTGCCCCTGCTCTCACAATGCCTTGTACTTCCCATTGAGTCCTTTGGCATGTTATAGAGCGCAGCGTCAGAGACAGATTGTTTCCTGGGAAACAGTGTCACAACTCAGATCTTTTCAAAATATGGCAATTTCGAAAAATTGTCAGTTGCTGTCTAAATAGCTGCCTTCACCACTCATTGTTGGGGTGGTGTTTAGATGGAGGCAGTTGGTTTAGTGGTTAGAGCTCAGGGCTGGGAGTCAGGACTTGTAGTTTCCAATCCTGGATGCGGAACGGGAGTAGAACACTAGGGGCCAGGCCACCTGTGTTCTATTCTCAGCTCTGGGAGGGGAGAGGGAGAAGCAGGGTTCGGGGGGAGAGGAAGAGATTTGGGCACGACCCTCCCATCACAGCACCTAACTTCATGCTGCCTCCTGTAACTATGTTCCCCCCCTGCCCATTTCTGGTGTCAAGCAGCCATCCGGTGCATCCTGTCCCTAACTCTGGATCCCGGTGGTGTATAAGCATTACAAGGGAGGGTTTCTTGCATCTCTGCTCTGAGTGGAAATTCCCTCTGAAATGCTATTTCCTTCTCCCCCTGCAGCTCTGGCTGAAATCCTCAGTGTTAAGGACATCAGTGGCCGGAAGCTTTTCTACGTGCATTACATTGACTGTGAGTAAATTGGCTGGCCCTCGGGTGATTGGGAATGAGACTAAGAAATTACTGACAAGTTCAAGGAACTCTGGATTCTTTGAGGTTTCCCATCAGAGTACCATGGCAAATGGGGTCAAGGAGCCAGGAGGTGGTGCCCTTACTTGGGAATCAGAGCTGACCCCACTGCCCAGCAGGGCACTGTGCTGTTTGTGGGTCTCCTATTGTGCACGCATACAAAGATGGGGGCGTTACATATATTGGCCATAGCTATGCATGTCCCAAGTTCTTGGGCTTGTTACTTTTCCTCCTGAAGACCCTTCCCCTCACACTGTACACCTCACTCATACGAGGGAGCCAGGACTCCTGCTTCTGGAGCCGAGACTCTGATGGAGCTAAATGTTTTGAGTGGCCAGCGGGTGGTGCAGCTCACCCGTGTGAGGCATTGCCTTCCCCTCTGCAGCTCATCCAAACCTCTCCAGCCTTGGGCAGACTTAGCACCACTTTTCTGCCGGGGACTGGCTGTCCGCAGGGGCTTCTTTCCTCCTCTTCCATCACCCTAACTGAGAGCACCACTAACCTGGTCTCTCCACCGCCGCAGTTAACAAGCGTCTGGACGAATGGGTGACCCATGACCGGCTGGACCTGAAGAAGATCCAGTTCCCCAAGAAGGAAGCCAAGACTCCCACCAAGAATGGGCTGCCTGGCTCCCGGCCCAGCTCCCCGGAGCGGGAAGTGGTAAGAGGAGCTGGCCACAAGCCAGAGAGGATGGTAGTGCTGCTCCAGCGGATGCTATAGGCGGTGGGCTGGAATGAGAATGCTGGCCTGGGGATCGGGAGAAGGACACCAGGGATAGTTGGAGAGTCTTGGGATTGCAGGGAGGTGCGGGGGAATGGGGAGATGTGGAAGTTTACCCAGAACAGTCTTCTCCCTGATGGCCCAGGCTGGCTCCCTCTACCTGATCCCAACCGAGAGGTTGCAAATATACAGGTCTCCTAAGCAGGGATGCTAAAGTACCCCTTATCCTAAGAGTAAGGCCCAGCATTGGCCCTAACATTAACTCATTGCATCTCTCTGGACCCACATACTCCTCTCGCTGCCTGGCCCAAAAAGTGAGCTGGGACAGTGGCACCACACCCCCCTCACCTGGCCAGCAATACATCCTCTCCCCCACTGGGTGTGTTGATAACTCCCCCCCACCATCTTCATCCCTACTCAGAGGAAGACCTTGGATCTGTCTCTACAACCTGCCTCAACTCCAGCCAGCGGTAAAACCCTGCCCATCCCAGTGCAGATAACGCTCCGCTTTAACCTGCCCAAGGAGAGGGAGGCTGTTCCCGGGGAGCCTGACCAACCCCTCTCCTCCAGCTCCTGTGTCCAGCCGAACCATCGGACAACGGTACGCACTGGCGCCGGGGATTCCTCCCCCATCTCGTATCCTCAGCATGGTCTGGGCATGGCCACAGGCTGGGATCGCGCCAGGTCACACAAGCTGGCCGGGGTCGGGCTGGGTCTGGACTTGCATGGGAGGCCCCCAAGACATAGTGCTGAGGATTAACTAGGGGAAATTCTCCACACACTCAGAGCCACACAGAGCTCACTGTCCTTCATATCACGATGCTAGACTCTGGAGGGCAATGTGCTGCGGGGAGTGGGGGCTCAATACGGGGTGCTCTTCCCTAACAGTGTGAAGCTAGAGGGTTCTGTGAGCCCTCAATCAAGCAATGCAGATAAGGAACCACTCTTGGTCATTAAAGATCTCTCGGCTCTTCCCGCAGTCTTGGTGTGAACCACGGGGCCCTAGTCAAAGCAGAGCTTGGACAATTACTTTCTGCCTCCCTAGAACTTCATGCAGTTTTAGCTGGAATAGATATTCTTCTCCTCCTGCTCTACACTGTCATGCAGCACTGCTATGTGCTGTTAAACATCCCTCACACCCCACCCCAGACGGGGAGGTCTCTCAGTGCCAGGCATCTCTTTATAAACAGCCCTGTGCCCCACCCCAGAGGCAGTCAGTGCTGAGGGAGGGATCCCCATATAAATGGTCTAGGAAGGTTTTGTTTGAGATTACAAGATGCTGTGATGCCCGTACATCTGCAGATGAGAAGCTGCCCCCGTGGGGAACGCTGTGCAGGGGCAGAGGACTGTGAAGCTTTGCAACATCCCATGTGGATGAACCATTTTTTGGGTCTGTTTCAGAAGCGGAAGGTGGAGGTGGTTTCCCCAGCAACCCCTGTCCCTGCTTCCACCGAGACCACTCAAGCCTCTGTGTTCCCCCAGGTAAGAGCAGAGAGGTTGATGGGATGTGCAGGGGGGAGGGGTATTTCCATCACAGGGAGCTCTGGGCACTGTCCTTGCTCATTCCTGCCCTGGACTGGGTGTAGGCCCAGGCACTGTTACCCTTAAACCAGGGCCTGAGCTCCTGTAGTCATGTGATCAGGGCAAAATCACAGCCTCTCACATTCATGCTTGGGAAGAAAATATGACCCAAATGCAACCAATACAGCAATGCCTGAGCCAATCCCTCCTAGATAGAGCTGCCCTGGGCATGTCCAAAGGGCATTAACTTCCAGCCCCACTGCTTAGGGGACTCAGCAAGGCACTCTGTGTGGGACAGAAAGGGTTCAGCCCCAGTGGAGATGACGCCTGCCTGCCTGCTGGGGGGAGTTCTGATGGGTCCCCATGCTTCCAGCCCTGATGCCTTGGCTCCAGGTGGGGCCAGGGCCTGCCTTGTGGTGTCAGATTGCCTTAAAACTGCCTTGTTCCTAGCTCCCTCCCACTGGTCATGTGACAATGGGAGGCAGAGCCCTGCCCCGTGCTGCTGCCAGGAAATGGCTGATCCCTCCTCCCGCCCATGGCCTGCACATAACACCCCTCTCACCTTCTCTTCCAGAATGGCTCAGCCAGGAGAGCTGTGGCTGCCCAGCCTGGCAGGAAGAGGAAGTCCAACTGCCTGGGCACAGATGAGGTAAATTCCACACTGACTTGAATGGAGGGATGAGGTGTTAGCTGCCCCCAGCCAAGGAAGCCACCGCAGCCAGCAGTGGAGGAGCTCTTTCAGGTTCTCTGGGCGTCAAGCAGGGATCCACTTGCAGGATTTGGCCTGGAGCAGCTGCTGACCAGACCCAGCTCTGTGCTAGCTCCTGCCCCTTTCCCTGGGGGAGATGCTGCTGGCTCAAGAAGCATCCCTGAGCCCCAGTACAGGTGAAGTCCTGGCCTGCAGCACCATCAGGGTCACACAATGGCTGGGTGGGGAGAAGTGGGGTGGAGGATCTCCCAGGCCCATTTTCTCGGACCTGGAAGCCATGTGGGAGAGAAGCCAGGATTCCTTTCTATGCCACGGCGCACACTGTCAGCAGCCAGCCGTTGTGTTCTGGAGGCCCTTGAGAAGGGCACAGGGAGGCCTGATTTGAGACCCGCGGGGGGGAGTGGGGCAGAGAGGAGGGATTAGGAGGGCACATCCTGCAGCTCCTGACCCTGCCTCTGTGCCGCCTGCAGGACTCCCAGGACAGCTCTGACGGCATCCCCTCGGCCCCGCGCATGACGGGCAGCCTCGTGTCGGACCGCAGCCACGACGACATCATCACCCGCATGAAGAACATCGAGTGCATCGAGCTGGGCCGGCACCGCCTGAAGCCCTGGTACTTCTCACCCTACCCACAGGAGCTCACCACCCTGCCCGTGCTGTACCTCTGCGAGTTCTGCCTCAAATACGTCAAGAGCCTCAAGTGCCTGCAGAGGCACCTAGTACGTATCACCCTCCCCGTGCCCCCTGCATGGCCCCCGGCAGGGGCAGCCCTGACTCCATGATTCCAGGCCTTCTGCTCCTGAGTGTGTTCCCTAGCGTGGCACTAGAGGCTCCGGCCTGCAGGGAGCAGGGTGGGTGACTCAGTAGGGGCTGCATTTCCCTCCAAGTTGGTGCTGAGCCGGGCCCCATGGGGCACCAGGCAAGGGCTACCTGTATAAACAGCCCCCTTGCCCTACCCCAGAGGATGTCGCATCTCAGTGCGGGGTGAGGAGTCCCTGTAGCTGAATAATTCTCTAAGCCTAGTTCTGCCAGCTGGAGGGAGAGGCAGACTCGATCTTCGCGGGGGTTACTCTTTGGCTCCAAGTAGCCTGTTAGCCGCTCCCCTGCCCTTCGCTAAATACATCCAGGTCTTTCCCTCTCCTCTTGGAACTCAGCCCCTCTGGCCCGCGATCATTGGTGTCATTCCGCAATGGAGGTGCCCCGTGTGGAAGCTGCAGGGTCTGACTGTTCGCATGGGATTCTCTCTCCCACAGACCAAGTGTGACCTGCGGCACCCGCCTGGGAATGAAATCTACCGCAAAGGCACCATCTCCTTCTTTGAGATCGATGGGCGCAAGAACAAGGCAAGGGGCAGGTCCGGGGCAGGAAGTCCCCTCAACAGGGCACGGCTGGGCTGGGGCTCTTTGTTCAACCTTTAACCCTTAGGAGACTGCCTGATTCCATGGTGTAGAAGCCTGGGTGTGCGACAGGGATGTCTGGCTATGGGAATGGGTTCTAGTGGATACAACAGAGAGGGGCTGGGCATGAAGACTCCTGGATTCATTCCCAGCCTAACTGTCTCTCTAGGTAACCATGGGGGAAGTTCCTTCCCCTTGCTGTGCCTCAGTTTCCCCTATAAGGGATTCTGTCGCACCCTCCTCCTCCACAGAATCACAGAAAGGTAGGGCTGGAAGAGGCCTCAAGAGGTCATCTAGTGCAGCCCCTGTGCTGAGGCAGGACCAATAAACCTAACCATCCCTCACAGGTGATTGTCTAACAACCTGTCTTAAAAACCTCCAGTGACTGGGATTTTACAACCTCCATTGGAAACCTATTCTAATACTTTACTAGAAGCGTCTTATCGGAATCTAGACCCAGTTCTCCAGCTGAGACCTCCCACCTCTCACATACGACACTCCTGTTAATACACCCCAAAATATTAGCCTTTTCTGCAACTGTGTCACATTGTTGACTCATATTAACGCCCAGATTCTTTTCAGCAGGATTACCACTAAGTGCTGTACATTTCACTTGTCTACTGAAATTCATTTTGTTGATTTCAGACCAATTCTCCCAGTTTATCAAGATCATTCTGAATTCTAAGCCTGTCCTCCAAAGTGCCAGCAACCTTCCCCAGTTTGGTGTCATTTACAAATTTTATAAGCATAGTCTCCACTCCAGTATCTAGTCATTAATGACAGTATTGAATAGTACTGGACCCAGGACTGATGCCTATGGCATCCCACTAATTTTGCCCTCCCAGTTTGACAGGGAACCATTGATAGCAACCCCTTGATCACGGTCTTTTAACTAGTTGTGCGCCCACCATATAGTAACAGCCACAGGTTAGGAAGGCAGCCAGCCAGTCCCCGGTATCAAAAAGATTGAGAAACACTGATTGAGACATTTCTCCAGTTTGCTTATGACAGAGTCCTGGGCAACATGGGACTTTAAGACTGTGGCCTGAGCCACTCTGATGAAGCAGGCTGGAGGTCAGTGCAGATCCCTACTGAGCCAGGGGGCTGGTGACTAGAGCTGGGGCCCTCCCCAGCAGCCCCCTGAAGCTAGCTGACACTCCTCCTGGCAGTAGAGTGGGGATGTTAATGCTTCTGGCTTATGCCATCCCTGCAGAGCTACTCACAGAACCTCTGCCTGCTGGCTAAGTGCTTCCTGGACCACAAGACCCTGTACTATGACACTGACCCCTTCCTCTTCTACGTCATGACAGAGTACGACTGCAAGGGCTTCCACATCGTGGGCTATTTCTCCAAGGTGAGGGGGCAGTGCCTTGTGCTCCCCGATCCCTGGATGGGAGCCTCAATCCCTGCTCCTGTCACTGCCCTTGCTTTCCCACTGTTCTCTGGCCAGTCAGAGCGGGTCATTGGGATATAATAGGAATACCATGGGCTGGCCCCACTGCCTGATAGGATCAGGGCCTCCCCATGGGAGAGGCCTGAAAAGTCATAGAAGCTAGGGAGCATCTGAGACAGTAGCTGTTGGTCAGGGAATCGCTGTGCCTTGTCGCAGCTACTCCCCCATTGGTCACAGACAGAGCCTGGTCCTGGGGTGAGGGAGGGGACTGATGTAGCTGTGGCCATAGGTGGGGATTGAAGGCCCAGATTAATGTGGTCATGGTCCCAATCTTTGGTAGGGGACCACGGTGGCTGTGCGAGGATTGGTGGGAGGGTGTGTGAGCAGGAATCTCTGGCCAGAGCGGGAATTCGTGTAGGGGCTCCAGTGGATGGAGCCAGAACTCCTGGTACAAGGCATGGAGATCTGGGGCAGTCTTGATGGTAGGGGACTCACTGGAACACCGAGCATCAAAACAATCTGCAGCCACTGGCAGAGGTGTGAATCCTCTGCTGTTTGCCGTAGGAGAAGGAGTCCACAGAAGACTACAACGTGGCCTGCATCCTGACCTTGCCCCCGTACCAGAGGCGAGGCTACGGCAAGCTGCTCATCGAATTCAGTAAGTGGCATTGTCCTGTCCCATCCCAGCTACCTCCCCAGATCTCCGTCTCCCTCACCCTGTCTCCTCCCCGCGGCAGGCTACGAGCTCTCCAAGGTAGAAGGGAAGACGGGAACGCCAGAGAAGCCACTCTCAGACCTCGGGCTCCTCTCCTACCGCAGCTACTGGTCCCAGACCATCCTGGAGATCCTCATGAACCTGAAGTCTGAGAACGGGGAGCGCCCACAGATCACCATCAAGTGAGTGCCCCGCCTACAATCCCAAACTCCACCCTCAATCCTAGAGCAGAGGATTCTGCACCAATAATCAGTGACAGGGAACAGACCCCGCTGTCAATAGGATTCCGAGTTAACACTTTACAGAGGGCTGCTTCAAAATCATTCCCTTAACTGTGATTCCAGGGCTGGTCGCAGACAGAATGGCCTCAGGGCATACGGGAAAGGTGCTGGTGGCTCCCGTAGCCTCTCTTCCCTCCTAACCTCTTTCCCCACCAGTGACTCCCAGGCCATTGTCTTTCACCCCCTCATGTCTCCCATTCCCTTTCAGCGAAATCAGTGAGATCACCAGCATCAAGAAGGAGGACGTGATCTCCACGCTGCAGTACCTGAACCTCATCAATTACTACAAGGTACCCAGCCTGGGGCATGCACCGGAGGCAGGCAGTGAGATTCCTAGTGGTACCCAAGAGGGGCAAGTGGCTTCCTTGTATATGCCACTAGCATGGAGAGATACCAAGGCACTGGAGTAGCTGAACTAAAGGGGGTTGGGAGGCAGAACTCATAGGGTCTGTCCCTGGCTCTGGTAGACAAGGGATGCTGATTGGGCTGCCTATGGGACCAAACCCCATCAATGGAGACAAGCAGCTAGGCTGGCTCCGGTCCCTTCACTAATTTTCTCAGGGACCCTGACAAGACATTTCTCTTGAACCCCACCGCTGACTTGGGCCCCTGCTGTTTCCCTTAAAGGGCCAGTACATCCTGACGCTCTCAGAGGACATAGTGGACGGGCACGAGCGGGCAATGCTGAAGCGGATCCTGCGCATTGACTCCAAGTGTCTGCACTTCACCCCCAAGGACTGGAGCAAGAGGGGCAAGTGGTGAGAGGCAGGGCCTGTCTGCCACCTACTCCTCCATGGCCCTGGCATGGGGCCTGACAGCCATCCAGCGAACATGCAGCTCCTGGGAGCTTATCCCAGGGCTGGGACAGACTGGGACAGATTGGGCAACAGCATCTCCAAGGGTTGTCGTGCTCTGCCACTGGGCTAGGCTGAGGCTGCATCATTCTCCGGCCGGGGCTCAGCCCCCACACTGCTCTCCTTGCCTCAGTGCCAGGGTGAGGGCCCTGTTTGAATGTAGGACTTGCGTGGTGCTAGGCCATCCTGTAGTGTGGGCTGTGACCGAGGAGCCCACAGGCTGCGAAGGGGTGGCCCTGGGACCCAGCAGCTGGCCGGCATCTGCATTTCTCTGGCACTCGAGCTGAGTTTTTGATAAATATCCTGGAACTAAAATGTTTGATCCTGGACCTTTTTTACTCAGCTAGAGGAGGACGAGGGGTGCTCTGGCTGCATTATCCTCCTCACGGCTGTACAATACCCTGAGTGGCATCAGGCCTTGACTCCTAGCGATTCTGGGGGGCAGCCACTTCTTCCCCGAGTGAGCAGTGGCTGCTGTGTGTCACCCCAGAGCCAGCTGCAGCTCTCCCTGTGCAATGAACATGCCCAAACCCAGGAAGGGGGCAGGCTGCCTGAAGCTGTGGCCAAACACAAGTTTAGGATCTCAAAGCTGCTCTGCTCCCTCTGCCAGCACATTTCTCTCTCCCTGGGAGCAGCAGTTACAGCAGGATCTGGAACCAGATGTCCCCCAGTGCCAGGGGCTGCAGTGAGCAATGGACAGGTGACGGGCTGATTGCCATTAGGCCAAGACACTTAAGGCTGAGCACTAAACTCAGCTGTCTGGCAGGCTCATGGTGCTGGTCCCCATCTCATTACTTCGGCCAGGCCTCTGGGCCTGACTAGCCCTGCCCCAGCTTCCCCCCAACAGGTCTGGCAACAGGCCCACCTGCAAACAGCAGCCACACAGCAGAGTTAGGGCTAACAGGGTGTCCTCTCCTACCTCCCCCCCACCCCCCAAGTAACAATGCTGAATATTCGCTTGGCAAGAATGGTTCTAGGTGGGGACACACATCGGGCCAAAGCCTGTGGCAGCCTGGAGAGAGGGGAAGAGGCTGCAAGCACAGCCCTGCTGTCCTGGACTGCCTCTAGTGAGTTAGTCCTGCCAGGTCTCTTGAATGTGCTAGCGCTCTTCCCTGTCTCATTCAGAGGGGGAAATGGAGGCACAGCAGGACAAGGGAGAAAAGAACCCAGGGACCCTGGCTCCTGCATTGGAGTCCTTCCTGGGTAGCATGAGACACCTAGGGAGAATCATGGCCAGGTACTTTGGAGAATGGCTGGGAGTCAGGACACCTGGGTTCTGTCCCACTCAACCACCGTGACTTGGGCCAGCATGTCTCACGTTTGCCCTCTGCCAGATGTTGAAGCTGCCTGTCCCAGGGACCCACGGGATCAGTGTTTTCGGCAGAAGGTCCATAGCACTCAGCCCTCCCCAGTCTCCAGCACCGAGGGAGGACAGCCAGCCGTGGACCAGGGGAGATGTTGTCCCACCTTTTTCCAGGTGCTGGCTCAAGGTACATGGAATCATGACTCAGACCAAGCAGGCATCTCTTTGAGATCCATGTATTCTCAGCATGGAGCCACCATGCAGGGTGGTTGGACCAAAACACCCCTCAGTGCAGAGCCCAGAGGCAGCCACTGGCTAAGTAGTCCTGGGCCCGCTGCCTCTACCATGGGCTCACTCTTCCTTCCTCGACACTGGGGCATGGATCTGCAATGAGAGAGGTAACCTGTCAATCATCTGCCCCCATAGGATTCCAGCCCTGAAGGGATAGCAGTGCAGGAGCAGCTGCTGCTGTTAGGTGTAGCACAGTACTGCCTGGAGGCCATGACAAAGTGGGGAGGTTCCCCATTGTACCAGGCACTACACCACTCCCCGCAACTGCGACTAGGGCTCCTACTAGGCCAAGCATTGCACAAACAGCCCAGGAGATTCACTGCTTTAAGAAGCTCTGTCTAAATCAACAGAGTGGAGGGGAAATTGAGGCACAGAGGGGGGCAAGGACTTGCCCGCAGGCAGGAGTTCTGAGCCCCAGACCTGCCCTGCAATTACTTTGCCACAAGGGGGTAGTGCCTGCCAGGCTGGGCAGAATGCTTTGGACAGCATCTTCCATTTGCCCATGTCAAGACCCAAGAACATCCGGCCACCCCCAGCAGGCCAAGACAGCCTCAGCACTCTGCTAGACCTGGAGGCATACCCCCTACTCAGCTGTGGGGGTACCAGAGATATGTTATGGGGCAGGGACATGGCTGGGTGTCCACCAAGGGTGTATATTATGGGCTATAATTATTTCATCCTGGAGTATTTGACTCGCTCTGAAGGTACAATCATTATAGCATCATACACACAGCCAGCCCCACTTCACTAGCAAAGTGTGTAGGTGACTGCAAGGGTATTATGGGATGTAATGATTGCCTCACCCCTTGCAACTTAAGGGATTCTGGGTGAACCACAGAAGCAGCCTGATAATTGGATGGGGCAGGGCTGAGAACATACATGTTCATTGCTATAATGGACCAAACACAGAGCTAGTGTAAGAGTCTTTGTGGGAATGGGGGGGGGATCTTGCCCACCCCTTTATAGTTGCTGCAGCAGCAAGACCAGGCCCTAACACACACCACCAGCCCCTCTCACCTTTCTGGGATGGGGAAGAGACGGGAGAGCAGTACTTACGGCCTCGGCGATCCCCGGCCAGCTCAGAGCCAGGAGCAGCCCATCATCGGCACTTGGAGCCCGCTCCAGATTCCACACCATTAGCGCCCCAAAGGTTGATTTCGGCCGCACTGTCCGTTCCTGCAGCACAGGAGGCTGGGAGTCGGGGGTAGGGGGGGAACACTGGCAACTCCAAGGCACACCTCCCTTTAGTGGGAGAGTTAACTCTACACTGTTCCCAGCTCTGATAGCCTTGTCCCCAAAGGGGTAACACCACCCCTCCCACTCAGCCCCAAAGGGGGCATAATGTGTCATCAGAAGCTACTAGTGCCCCCTCCTGCTGGATCCCAGCCCAAAGCAAGGCCATGGGTCCAGTCCCACAATCTTCCCCCAGGCAGGTGCTAGCCTACCAAGGCTCCCCCTAGCCACCCCCACATGGCTCACCTCCTCCTCTGTGCAGGGCCTTTGATCCTCCTTCAGAACCAGCCCCACGTAACCTTGGGGCACGGTCACCTCCTGCCCCTTGAGGCTCCTGCCACGGAAAGATACAGATTTCTCTGCGGGAAGAGAGATCCACACTGAGTTGGGGAGACGCGACACGGGGACCAGGCCAGGGGATGCGCTAGACTGAGAAATAGACCCAGCAACCCAAGTTGTCCATGCAAGGGTACTGAGGTCTATGCTGACTGGGGGGATGGAGAGCACCCCTTACAGAGCCCCCCACCCCATCCCTGCAGCAGCACAGCACCTCCTAAGGTCAGCACTGACTGTAAGGGGTGAGACCCCCCTAGGGAGCCCCCATCCTGCTCATCCCCTGGCACGTATGGAGGGAGGGAGTCACCAACCCTGTGAGCCCTGGCGGATGGCCGGCGTGAAGTATCGGTCCACAGGGGCGCTGCCGTTGTGCTCCACCTCGCAGGGCAGCAGGTGCAGGACCTCCTGGGGCGCCCCCCGCAGGGAGCTCAGGTCCAGCCGAATGGGGCCGCTGCGCTCAGACATCTCGCTCCCGGGGCGGGCGCGGCTCAGCTGGGGCCTGGCGGGAGAGACAGTGAGCGGGGCCAGCAGCTCAGGGAGCGGGGGCAGATCCGGACCAGGGCTCCCCCCGCCCGGGATGAGGTTTCTGGGGACCAGGGAGGAGCCTTGTCAGGCATCCGCATCCCCACGTGGGCGGGACCGGTGGGGGGATGGGGTGTCCACTTCCGCCGGCTCCAAGAGCCCCGCTCACCTGCCGCCCTCACCGAGCCTCCCGCGCGCAGCACGGAACACGCCCACGGAAATCCCGGTGCATGCTGGGGGGTGTAGTCCCGAGGTCAGTGCATGCCACAGGAGGAAAGCCTCGCCCGCGGTGCATGATGGGAGTGGCAATCCTGCCCCGGTGCATGATGGGAGTGGCAATCCTGCCCCGGTGCATGATGGGAGTGGCAATCCTGCCCCGGTGCATGATGGGCGCGGTAGTTTTCATCCAGAGTGAAACCCCTCCCTCCGATCATGCGGGGAGATGGCGCAGCAGCCTCTGGAGCGCCTCCCTCCGCCTCTGATCGAGATGCTCCCTCGGGAAAGCAGGGCCTGGCTGGCTCGGGGGTGCGATAGGGCACTGGGTTCATTCGGAGCAGGGTTGCCCGCTGGAAGGAGCCGTGCAGGGGAGCAGACAGGCTGCTCAGGGCTGCTGCCTGGCCTGCGTTTCTGTACCTGGTGGAACAACCTTAATGCAGACCCTGCTCAGCAGTTGCCATGGGGACGGTTGGATCCCCCTCCCTGCACATCCCCCACAGGCATGACCCAGCAGAGCCAGGCTTCGGTGGGGGGCAGCTTGGGAACCAACATTCAAGGGCCCTGGCATGGGGCACTGAAAACCTTTTCCACACTGGACAACAAAACCCCTAGGTCCAGCCTTTGCTCACCAACCCCCGTACCAGGAGAACAGCAAGGGACCGAACCCTCCTTTCAGCATTCGGCCCACAGGGCAGGCATGGAGTCCTCCAGCATGTGAGGGTGGGGAATGCATCTTTTCAGCAGGACAGCTCAGCTGCTCCAAGCAGCAGTGCTGGAGACTCCCCATTAGCTGGGAGCAGTCCAGGCGCTTGGCACACAGCCCCGACTCATTGCACTCTCACAAATGCATGGCACCACCTCCACGCTCCTCCAGCTCCACCCCAGTACATCTCCCAATGCACCCACCCCCAGGCACTAATTTGTTCGTTTCACTGCAAATTTTACTGGCAAAAGGCGTTTGTACAGAGCTTCAGAAATGGACATTTCAGACTCCCAGCCCCACTCAGAGATTGGCCCCTCAGGGGACTGGAGATGTCCCCCACATTCCCACTCTCAAATCCCCACCCCCCAGGTGGCTGGAAACCTGTTCCCCTTTACTCCCACTCACAGATCCCCCTGCCTGGGGGTGCTCAACTCCCAGATACCCGTCAGTCCCTATTTGAGGCTCTGTCACTCCACCACCTTCCGCAGGTAGGCACTCAGGTGGGGGAGCACCTTCCAGCTGTCAGTGCGGATGGTGACGCGTGCTGCCACCTGGCTCCCCTGTGCCTGCAGCAGCACATGGTAGTGAGGTGGCAGGGCTATGGCAATCTTGTAGGTGCCTGGCTCCTCTGCCACTAGGTAGCTGGCAAAGTGAGCCTGCACCAGGATGCCCAAGGGCCGTTGGGTGGTGGGCCAGCAAAAGAGGCTCTCGGCGCAGTCACCGGACCCATCTGGGCACAGGGAGGACCAGAGGGTGTCAAAGAAGTGGCGCCGGCTCTGACAGTCCCAATTCACGGGCAGTGCCAGCGGCAGGAAGATGTCCGGGAAGGTCACCTGCAGTGGTTCTAGCTGGCTGCAGTAGGTGAGGCCAGTTTGCGTGGTGTACAAGGCGCTCACTGCCAGCTCGGTGGGGTAGGGGCAGCGGGGCTGCAGGTGGAGCGTGAGGACGGGTGATGGGCGGCTGGCGGAGAGGCAGGGCACGCACACATCAGGCACCGGCTCGTAGAAGTTGTCGGAGCGCTCGAAGCGCAGCAGGAGGCAGAAAAGTCTCTCCTGTGAGGATCCTCTGTGGAGCAGCCGGTACGTCAGGCTGAGGCGGGCTGGAAAACGCGACTCCAGGAGCCGGCGGCAGAAGTCCTTCACCTCCTGAGCATCAGCAGGGCACGGCTGGGAGGCTGGCGCTGGTACCACGGTGCGCTTGGCTGGGGCCTCGCGCTGCAGCTGCAGCAGGGCTGCCGGGGCTGGGTGCACGGTCAGGGCGGCGGCGAAGTTCTCACTGTCCGCCATGATAGAGGAGGAGAGAGTCCGGGCTTTGAGGCGCCCACTGGGTGCCAGCACTGCCCCCAGCTTGTCCCCAGACAGGCACGACAGGAGCGTGTAGTAGAAGCGGGCCCGATCCTGCACATCCACATCTGGGTAGCTCAGTGAGATGTCTTGGAGCAGCTCGGCCAGCTGGTGCCCCATGGCAGGCGGGGTCTGGTGCTGCAGCAGGTTGCGGCAGATGCTCAGCAAAGCCTGGCCAATGTGCCAGTCTCCCAGCTGTCCGGCACCTGCCAGCCGCACCAGGCGCTGCAGGAACCCAAGTGTGCTGCCCTGCGGGACCCCACTCTCCTTTGCCACGCGGGCCAACAGCTTGAGGTGCCAGCCCAGCTCCTGCTCCCAGGGTGGCAGCAGCGGCATGCCCACGGTCAGCTCCTGCAGGGCCTTGCTCAAGGACGCGGGCCAGGCTGGGTCGTCCAGCACTGCCTGGGTCTCATTGAGCAGGTTGATGAGGTTGGGGGCCAGGGAGCAGCGCTGGCGATAGAGCCCCACCAAAGTGCCCGTCAGCTCTGCCATGAGCTGCGCCCTGGAGCCGAAGTAGCGGGCAAAGAGGTAGGCAGCGCGGAAGAAGAGCCCAGTGGCCTCACGCCCACCTTTGCCTGCTACGGTGTCTGCCAGTGCCAGGACATGCTCAAAGATATACCCGACACCCCGGTCAGCCTCAGGGCCCTGGTTTTCCAGGCACACCAGGCTCAGCAGGTTGAGGCGTGCCAGCATGGTGCCCGGGTCGTTAAAGAGGGAGGGGAAGAGGCAGGAGGCCAGGCGGGGCGTGAGCAGGACGGGCAGCCCCTCCTCAGAGCCAGAGCCCAGTGGGCGGTTCTCGGGGAAGTGCAGCAGGCAGTCGAGGTAGAAGAGTTTGAGGGGCGAGGGCAGCGAGGGATGATGGGCCATGCCTACCAGGCGGCGCAGGAGGAAGGCCTCGTCCTCGGCTGTGAAGAGGCTGTCGGTGAAAAGCCCTTTGAGCTGCAGGCTGGCGTGCAGCAGCGCCACGTGGGCCGTGCCAAACAACCTCACCAGCTGCGCCTTGAAGATGGCAGGTGACTGGGTGCGGATCACGCACACTACCTGGGCCAGATGCCACAGCAGCTGGCTCTGGGCAGGTGGCATCAGCAGATAGGAGTCATCCAGCAGCTGGGACAGCACCGACTTCAGTTCCTTGGTCTCGGCCGGGGTGGGAAGCAGCAGCAGGCGGTCGACGGAGGCTGGAGAGACTGCCCCGGCATTCCCCACCGCCTCCCAAGCCAGCCCCTCATTGCCAGCCAGCAAGTCACTGAGGGCCCCCTCTCCCCGATGGGCCAGCAGAAGCACGGCATTGCGCAGGGCCAGGCTATACAGCAGCGTATAGCCCTGATGGACAGGCGTGAGCTCCTGCTGCTGCATGGAGCGCAGCGAGTCCAACCGCCGGGAGAACAGGCCGGGGTAGCAGCACTCCAGCTCCCTCAGACTCTCGCAGGCGGTGGCCCGCACTGTGCGGTCACCCGGCCCCTGCCGCTGGTCGTTGAGGTCTGAGACCAGGTGCAGCAGCAGAGAGAGGTAGTCACGGGAGGCCTGGGAGCCCTCCCCAAACGCCTCAGTGGAGATCAGCACAGTCCCCACCACCACCAGCAGGTGGCACCGCAGCCAGGTCAGCTTGGGTGAGTGGGGCAGCTGGGCAAAGTTAGCCAGGAGAGAGCCAGCCACTTGCTCACCCACCTCGGGGTCTGGGAACAGCAGGGTGGGGAACTCCAGAAGAAGGGTCAGCATGGAGACCTGCAACAGAGAGAGAGGAGTCAGGGGGCTGCCACTGTGGGCTGCAGTGCACAGAGGCACCACCATGAGCTAGAACGGGAGAGTCACTAACAAAACCCAGGAGTTTGGACTCTCGTGCCCCTGCTCTATACCACTTCCCAGGGCCAGGGAGAGAAGCTTGGTATTCTGACTCCCAGCCCCACTGCTCTAACTACTAGATCAGGGGTTGCAACCTTTCAGAAGTGGTGTGCCGAGTCTTTGTTTCTTCATTCGAATTTAAGGCTTTGCATGCCGGTAATACATTTTACCGTTTTTAGAAGGTCTCTTTCTATAAGTCTATAATATAGAACCAAACTATTGTTGTATGTAAAGTAAATAAGGTTTTTAAAATGTTTAAGAAACTTCATTTAAAATTACCTTGAAATGCAGAGCCCCCCAGACCAGTGGCCAGGACCTGGGCAGCATGAGTGTCACTGAAAATCAGCTCGTATGCCGCCTTTGGAACACGTGCCATAGGTTGCCTACCCCTGTACTAGATCCTGCTCACCTCCCAAAGTCAAAGAGACAACCCAGGAGTCCCCCACTAAACACCACTCCACTCTTCCTTCAAAGCTGAAGATAGAACCCAGGAGTCCATGTATAAACTTGCTTTAGCCCACTACACCCCTCCCCAAGCCAAGAAAGGCATCCTCCCCAACCGTGACATACCTTGGTTTGCTCATTGATCCTCTCACTGCTCAGGTCCCGCAGTAGCTCAGCCAGGAAGGTATCATCACTCCCACGGGCCAGAAGGAAAGCTGTGGGTCCTGCTCGGAAGGTTGTTATAAGCTGGGCCCAGCTCTCCCCACTCCGCACACTCATGGCAACCCCTGGGAGGGACCACCTGGGTGAGAGAGAGAAGCTGGTCAGAGCAAAAGAGTGTCCCACTCCAGAGCCACAAGCTGCTAGTCTCACTCAAGTCCTGTTCCAGAGGGGGCAGACCTGGACAGGGATCTTTGTATAAGCAGCCCACACACCCCACCTCAGTGGTAACCACATCTCAGTGCCAGGCGAGGGGTCCCTGTGTGTAATGGGATTACAAGAATCAGTACTCTCTCTGGAAGTCAGGCTGCTACTCACTCAGTTTTAATCCTGGGGAAACTGAGGCATCAAGAATATGGGGTAAGTAGCAATCCCAAAAAAAGACAGAAAACTGGAAGAACCCCACAGAGCACCCACATTGAGGCCAGGGACGAGTGGGACCCCTGGGGTTTCTGGGTAAGAGTGAGCAGGGGCTGGGGGCAGGCAGCATGTCCAGAAGACTCAGATTCCTGGGGAACTCACTACTGCTGGGTGCCCATCAGAGCTACAGGGTAGCGGGGAGGCTGGGGAACGGGCCCACACAGGGTAATGGGGGGTCCATAGCCCTGGAGTCCCACGTAGGGGAGTGTGGGCAATGGTGGAAGGGTCCATGCTAGTCCCACGCAAAGGAGTGTGGGTAACAGAGAATATGGCGGTGCTGGATCGGAGCCCCAGGGGATTGTGGGTGACAGGGAGTGGAGAGTGTTGGGGCAATAGCTGGGAGGGGGGAGTGGTGAGTAACGGGGGCGCTGGGGGGGGCTTCCCGGCGCGCTGTGTTGGGGGGTGTCTCAGTGCGGCAGCCGGACATGGCCCCCAGGGGGCCCAGGGAATCCCCACCCCGGGGGAAGGCGGGGACGCTCCCCCTACCCGGCCCCCTCCACGGGGGAACCCAGGGGCATCCCCCGAGTCCCAGCCCGGCCCGCTCACCGCCCAGCCCGGCCCGTAGCAGCCGCCTCGGCCCCCGGTCTTCCTGCTTCCCCCGCCGGCCGCTAGATGGGGCCAGAACCGCTCGGGCGGGCGGTATTCCCCGGTATGTCCCCGCGTCACTGCCCGGCCCCTCCCCCCGGGGTATCCCCCTGCCTTACTGCCCGCCCCCCTCCGTATCCTCCTCCCTTCGTCACTGCCCGGCCCCTCCCCTTGGGGTATCTCCCCTGCCTTACTGCCCCCTCCCCGTATCCTCCTCCCTTCGTCACTGCCTGGCCTCTCCTGCCGGGGTATCCCTCCGCCTTACTGCCCCCCCATATTCCCCTCACCCCGCGCCCTCCCCGTATCCTCCTCCCAAGAGGCACTGCCCGGTCCCTCTCCCTGCTCTGGGTATACCCCATCGCCCTGCAACATTGCCCGTCCCCCAACCGGAGCATCCCCCTCCTCTTGGTCATTGCCCGCTCCCTCCCCCCCCCCCCCGCAATGGGCCCATCCAGCTGGGGATTCCTCTCACCCTCAAGGACTGTCACCCTACATCACCCCATCCAAACAGGATCCTCCTCAGTTTCAGGGCACTGGGTGGAGGGATATCAGGGAGTGCAAATCCAAGCTGACTGGCAATGGAAGAGCTGGGGATGGGTTAGCAGGAGGTTGGGGGGTCAGGACTGGGGCCCAGGCAGAGCTATTGGGGAGAGCAAGTCTGGGATAGCAGTGGGTGGGATTGAAGGATACAGGCAGAGCTATAGGGGAGCCCAGGCCTGGGATAGCAGGGGATTGGGATTGGGATTGAAGGGTACAGGCAGAGCTATTGGGGAGAGCAGGACTGG
>ML677372.1:1921756-1940377 GCA_007922305.1 Dermatemys mawii | reverse complement strand
GGGTACAGGCAGAGCTATAGGGGAGCCCAGGACTGGGATAGCAGGGGTTGGGTTTGGGATTGAAGGGTACAGGCAGAGCTGTCCGGGAGCCCAGAGCTGAGTTAGCAGGAGGTTGGGTTTGAGCGTGAGAGGCAGGGCTGGAGCAGGGAGGAGTAGCAGGGCTCTGTCCCCAGAGCACCTAACGGAGGAGGTGATGGCTGAGTCCTGGCTCTGTTCCCCTGGAGGTCTGGGATGAGGGGGCAGAAGCAGGTGCCGACTTGCTTCAGTTTCGTTGTGTAACGTCTGAGTAACAGTCTCATGAAGCCACCCCCACCTGAGCCGCACCAGAGACCTCGGCTAACAGGTTGCAGGTACGTAGGAGCTGAGCAGTGCCCCTATCCTGCTATCGCAGCCTGGCCCCTTAATCTCTGCTAATGCCCCTCAATCCCAACCCACAGCCTCTTGCTATCCCAGCTCTGGATTCCCCCGCAACTCTGCCAAGGCCCCAAAATCCTGCAGCCCCCTTCTATCCCTGGGACCCTCCACCCCACACATAGCTCTGTGGGGCCAAAGATGACACGCATGGAGGCGGATTGTGCCCCACAAAGCCTAGGCCATGACATGGGTTGGGCAGAGGGGGGGAAAGAGGCACAGGGCAGCCCATTGTATCTCCTGCTCTTCTTCTCACTCCTCCATCCCCCTCACTGTTTCACCCGCTCGCCCTGATACCATTCCTGCCCTCCGCCTCCCCCCTCAGCCAGCAACCATGGCACTGCTGGGTTGGAGAGACCCTCTTGGCCTGGGACTCGGGCACTGCCAGTGACCAAAGAGCCTTTGGCAGGTCCAGATCCCCCAGCACTGGAGGTGGGGGGGTGAGGAGAGGGAGTTACTTGCACAGGGAGGCTGGGATAGGTTGGAGTGTGGGCGGGCGGCGAAACTTAACTGTATGGCAGCGGGAACGGGGCCTGCCTGGGGCACAGGGAGAGGCCCCCACACGGAGCCGGGAGCTTCCTGCTCCCCTAGCCAGGCGCGGGGGCGAGAAGGGAGGAACCCAGCGGCAGGAGGAGCAGCAAGGCCTGGGGTGAAGTGGGCCAGAGTCAGAAATCCTGGGTTCTGTTTATGGCTCTGGGAAGGGAGTGGGGGCTAGTGGCTAGAGCAGGGCACTTCACCCTGGTGCCCAAACAAATTCTACCTCTGCTATTTATATCCTGTCTCAATAAACCCTGCAGTTTCAGTCGGATACAAAATTATTTTTCACTTCCTGTCCAAAACTGTTATGTGGCATTACTGTGAATTGTTAAACAGCCCCTGTGCCCCACCCCCGAGGGGGCTGCATCTCAGTACTGGGTAGGGGATGAAAAGCACTAGTGTTGTATATTAAACGTGGATCCATTTGGAGCTATTCAGTGTCTCTGGGCAGCCTCTCAGAGACGCCATCCCCATGAGGAAATGGGGAAACTGAGGCAAGGAGCAGGAAGGATCACCAGTGAGTCAGTGGTAGAGTTAGGGACAGCCCCCCCGCCTCAGGCTCTGGCTGCACCCCTCCCGTCCACCACCAGACTGGTTCCCCCGCGTCTGCCCCATCCCTGCCACGAGACTCATTCCCCCCGGGGCTGAGGTTGGGACGCATCCCAACACCAGGAACTAGCCGGGTCGAAACTTCAGCTGGGATTTTGGGAGCACCCCAACCCAGAGAGCCTGGCTGGGAGCCAGGAAGGACTCCTGGGTTCTATCCCTGCTTCTGGGAGAAGAATCTAGTGGTCTGGGAGCCAGGATACCTGAGTTCTATGTGCAGCTGTGGGAGGGTAGAGAAGCCTAGTGGTTATGGGGGCTGTAAAGTGAGAACTGGCTTGTATCCCCAAGAAGTGGTGGTACCTCAGTTTCCCTGTGTGAGTGGTTTTGATGCTGCTTCCCCTGTGAGTTAATTAGCCAAGTTCTTTGAAGGCATGTTGTAGACCCAGGCTATGTGATGCAGTGCCACGAGCCTGGGCAGAGCCCAGCCCAGCTCATCATCACCAGCCTCACAGCTTGGTGCCCACATTTGCCAATGAAACTGCTCTGCCAGGAGAATCCCCCCAACAGAGTGAGGGGAAACCGAGGCATGGAATTCAGGGGTTCAGCTTCCCCTTTGTTCTGACCTCACTCCTTGCCAGGAGCAGGGCTGAACCCCAGGAGGCCTCCCCGCTGCAACCACTGGATACGCTGTCATTCCAGAACTCCTGTTTGTTGTCTTCTCCTCCCGGAGGTTATTCACCCGGGTATTCGGTTGAACCCGTTGGGCTGGCACCACCTGTCTGTCCCTGGGTGTTTCCCACATCCCAGACATGCTGACATCCGCTTTTCCTGTGGGCTGAGAAGCAGGAGGCAGCGGGAGCCCTGCCTATGCTGGGATGCCTGGAGATGGCATGCGAAGCAGGACTGGTTTCAGTTGGGATGGGGGGGGATGGCCACTAAGGAGCTGCAGGAAGTGGGTAGTGGGTGCTCTCCCTTTGCAGTCACCACCGGCCCCAGTAGTCAGCTGCAGTGTGGTGCAGGGCTCATTGGGGTCCCCTCCTCTGGCCCCCATGCCCCAGTGCAACACCAGGGGGGAGTGCAGTAGGAGGGTGCTCTCCACGTCATGGGGGTGCGGTGCTGTTCCTATCACTGTGATCCACTGGTTCGTGTGAGATGTAAAACGCTGCCCCTGCCCCATTTAGGGTTGTTAAACCTCCTGGCACTTTCACAGGCTGGGGTTTGAACTCCAGTGTCCTGGCCAAACCCCCACACTGTTGACTTGGTTCCGCCTCTCTGCGCCCCAGTTTCAGGCTGAACCTGGACCATCTCTCTCCCCCTCCCTGCCCCCAGCCGCCAGTGCTGCGTAGCGTTGCTGAGTGCTGTTACACTCCTCCACCGCCCCAGTGCGTTCCACCCCAGGGCTGGCCGCATTGCAGCTGTGGGTGGGGTGATCTCTGCCCCTCTCTGGCGTGTTATGGGACAGGGCCACTAGAGGAAACATAGGCAGGTTAATTATACATTTTAGGCCTCACACTTTTCCTTGGTACTAGTTGTGAGCGAGGCTGGACAGATAATTAATGGGTCTCTACCTTCCCCGCCCAGATAAGGGGCACGTATTCTGGGCCTGTTGCTCAGGTTGGGAGGAGGAGGGAATGGGGTCTTTCCCCTCTAGGGGACACCAGTTCCCATCCAGCCCCAGGTTGATAAGGGAGAGGTTGTGTCCCACCCCCCACCCCTCTGAGCCAGCCAGTCCTCACATCCTGGACGTGGATTTGAGGCAGCAGTCCTTGAGGAAGTGCCTGTATTCCGCTCCCAGGTTTATGTATGTCAGGGCCTGGCTTGCGGGACTTCTGGCCCCAGGAATGTGCTGCGTGTGCCAGAAGCATCTCGGCCGACAAGTGCCAAGCCGGCTGCAATTAAGATTCTTTGGAGCTAGGCCTAGCGGGGCCCAGGGCTCTTGTCCCCACCCCCCCTGCACCCGCCAGGTGTTGGCTTCCAGCATCCACCCGACGCTCCGGCTCTCCTGAGCAGCGGGTGAATCACAAACAGTTCCTTTCCCCTCCCAGGCTGGGGAATCTGCTGGGCTGCACGAAACAGCCGTTTGGGGGGGTGGGGCAGAGGCAGGGGACACATGGTTAGAAAGGACTCTGTGGGATTAAGTGCTGTGATGGGTGGGTCATGGCTAAACCTCTTCACTACCCCCTGCTTCTCCCACTCTCCTCCCAGAGCTGGGAACAGAACCCAGGGGTCCTGGCTCCCACCCCCATTCTAGCCCAATTAATCCCACTCCCTTTTAGGGCAAGGAATAGAATCCAGGAGTCTGGAGCCTCAGCCCACTCTGTTCTACCATGGGCCCCGCTCTCTTCCCAGAGCCAGCGATAGAGCCCAGAAGCCCTGACTCCCAGCCTTTCCTGCTCCCACTTTCCCCCAAAGCCTCTCAAAATGCCACCACAAATTCCCCCACAATCCCTTGCTCACCCCAACCACTCACTCCAGAACATCTCATCCCCCAGTCCCATATATTCCCCCCAAAACACTCCTTCCCTCACACCCGTCCCTCAAAATCCCCCCTCCAACACATTTAAACTCAGGGCTTTGGAGACCTGGGATGCACCTGTTTCTAGGGTGCCTGCTTCTATTTCCACGCAGGAGGGGAAGATCTGTTGGGGGTGAGTGTACGGAGTCTGAATTCCGAACATCCTGCCTGTTAAAATTTGCTCCATGGACCTTTGAGTGTGTCTCAGTGGGGGAATTCATTGATACTTCGTCTTGCCAGGAGTGTAAGGGACTGGCTTAGATGACCTCCCTTCCCATCCTACCAGTCGAAGTTTCCTGCCAAGTTGCTTTTCCGGCCTGGCTAAGTGCGGCCTGGCTAACATCCGTCCCGCGAACACACGCTGTGCTGACATTCTCAGCTAACGCAACCTGCTCCACCCCGCTGACTTGTCCCTTGAAACAGGAGCAGACGCCTCCAGATGGAGCTGAGTTGCACCCCGGAATAAACAACATAGCTTCTCTTTCCCACCCCTTCCCCTGGGGCTCTTGGGACTAACATCTATGGTTGGCTGCAGGAGCCCATCGTGAGACAGCTGAGGCCTGATTCCCACAATTGAGGGGGTGGATTTTGCACAGGGCTCCATATCGCCACCGAGGTCTCATTTTGGGGGGGATTGTCATAAGAGATGGGAGCGCCGAGCCCTGTGGAAAGATCTCAGCAGCTTATTTCCATGCCTAAATGAGAGGGGAGCAATGTGGGGTTATGGGAGCTCGGCACCACTAGTGATCAGGTGCAAGGTGTCCCTGATCCGGTAGCCATGAAGCCAGGCCCTCTCCTTGATTCTTCCAGCTCCTGCGCATGGGCAGAACCCTGTGCCAGTCACTGAGAGAGAGACTTGGGGTTCTGGGGATCACCCAACGAGATTTGAGCCTGCTAGTTGATGGAAAATCTCAGAGTGGGGCAGTGGGTCCTTGCACCTATGTGGGTGCATTAGTACAGCCCTACCAGTGCAGGAGTTTTTTACACCAAACCACACTCATGCAAACCACCTTGGCACATGCACACTAGAAGGTCACGCTAGTGCAACTCACTATGAATTCTGGTGCAGTACCTCCACCACCAGCCCAATGCAGTGTAAGTTGCTGTTCACATCAGTCCAGTGTTGTGCACATTGGGGGGTGATACACTGGGTTGGGAGGGGGAGGGGTGGAGCGACACTGGTTTAAAACAACTGGAGTGTGGCCAAGTCCTTAGGGCCAATCACGGACCTGAACCAAATACCTTTCCTGGTGTTAAATTCAATGGCATCAGGATCCAGCTGTTTGGGGCAACCTGGGTTGGACTGATCCGCACTCACGAGGAGCACGAGGCGTTCACTGCACACCCCCCGCTGCGCGCTCCCTCCAGGAGTGTGTGTTCACGACCCTGTTCAACCCCCCGCCCCAAGCGGCTCCCTCTTCGGAAACGCTGAAGCATCAAGAAAACAAAGGGGCTGGTGGGGCGCCGCCAGCTGTGGGTGTCACACAATCTCCTCCTGGCAGGGAACCGGTTGGGCAGGTAGCGCACAGGTGGGTGACACCGTTATTTCCAAACGCATGCGCCATCCCCACGCCCGGCTTCACAAACAAACTCGCTAAGGAGCTCAGCGCAGCGACAGTTCTTCCCCCTCCCAGATCCGAATCGGTCCCTCCGGATCGGAGCCCGCAGAAGTCCTGGCTCTTCCCCGCAGGGAAGCGCTGATCGGAGAACGCGGGGAGCCCGCCTGCGCCGGTCGCTTCGCCCGCCACTTGCGCTGCGGTACCTGCCGGGAGGCTGAAACTGACCAGGGCGCTGAGTGAAACCGACCAGGACCCCACGGTCCATCCCCCGAACGCTGCGGGCCTGGCTTGTTGCAAGGTTCCACCCTAGAACGTTGAAGAAACTTTGTTCGCTGCTCTCCTTGCAACTTCACATACGCCCTGGAAATCCCTCCTGCTGCTGAGTTATTGTTTTATTTTTATTTTCTTCGAAAGGAGAAGCCCCTTCCCCAGTCGGGTGAACGCTTCCCCCCTGTTTTTATGCTAAGAGGCAGAAGTCTTGTATTTATTGATTGAACCGTTTAAGAATCCCGGGCAATTTAGTTGGTCTCAGAGATGCCTCGGGCTTTCTTAGTGAAAAAGTCCTGTGTGTCTGTGGGCAGGAGGAATTGGAGTGAACTGCCTGATGAAGAGAGAGGAGAGATCTATGTACCAGGTGAGTCTGACTGAAGGAAGGGTGCTAGATCTGTGCAGATACTTATCTGTCCCCCTCCCCCACCCCCAGCTATCTGAGCATCTCACAGCCCTCAAGGGAAACAGGACAGGGCAATGCTTCCCATTGCTCAGAAAGGGGAACTAAAACACAGAGAAGCTAAATGACTTGTCAAGATCCCATGGGGGGACGGGGCGTTCAGTGGCAGAGAGGGAATTTAACTTGTCTTCCAAGTGGTAGGCAAAAGCCCTAATCACTAGACCTGCAGTCCTTGCTGGAGAGTAGAGCTCTGAAATATTGTTGTTCATGCTTGTGGATGGCACACGGTCCCTATTTCTCCACCGTGCCTGCTGCTGGAGGGGCAAGTCACCTGTTCAAAACTCAGCCCAGGAGGCTGGGGGGCAGCAGCGCTGGAGAACCAGGTGAAGTGGCTTGGCCCGGTGGGAGTGGGGCTTGCCACACGCAGTAACGGCAGTGCCCTGACACACAGCTCCAGGCCGGCTGGAATGTGCCCGCCAATGCTCCCTCTGCAACGGTTCCTTGGTGCTGGGAGTTGGATTCCAGGAGCGTGACCTTTGGACCCAGCTCATTTCCTTAACTGATCTGCGGCTGACAGCCTGTCTGTGTCTAGGGACCTGAGCCGGGATCCTGAGAGGGACCCCTGAGGGTTTCCAATCAGTATTTTGGGGGCACTGCTCTTCCCCTGGGAATCTTTGCCAGGCCAGCCTCCCATCTTCTTCCCTGGCCATTCAGCCGGGGGACCCCCAGCTGGGTGGCTGCTCAGACAGTGGGGGAAGTGCAGTGATGCAGAGCTCCAGTGGCCATGCTTGGGAAGTGGCTTTTAATGGTTAAACTCCTTCTTGGGATTGGCTTGTTTGTTAGCTGAGGGGCTGGGAGGTGTGTGGGGACGTTGGCTCCCAGCTTGGGGTGGGGAGTGGGGCTGGGAGTGCTGCAAACTGCCGAGTCAGGAACACCAGAACCAACTGTACTGTCACCCTTCTTGGGAAGGATCCCAGGGTCCTGATTCCATCTAACCACTGGACCCCACTCCCCTCTTTGAGCTGAGAATAGAATCCAGAGGTCTGGACTCCCAGCCCCCCTTCCGAACCACTAGATCCCACTTCCTTCACAGAGCTGGGAATGAGACTAGAAGTCAGGACTCCTGGGGTTACTCTGCTCAAGCCACCAGGAATCCCTGCCATAGCTTTAATTCTAAGGGATTTAATTTTAAGGGATGTTTTGACAGCTGTTAAGTTTTGAAGAGCAAGGCTGGTGCTGTGGTTAGGGCACTGGGAAGACCTGTGTTCAATTCCTTGCTCTGCCACAGACTCCCCCTGTGAGATGGGGCAAGTCACTTAGCTTGTCTGTGCCTCTATTTCCCCATCTGTAAAATGGGGGTGATAGCACTTAAAGTGAGTGTGTGAGATTTAGTCAGTGAGGCACTCTGGTACTGGGAGAGTGTTCCTCTTCTGGAGGCTAGTGAAATATCTTTGATTTGAGAGTGCTGGGTCTGAATGCTCCAGTGAGCGGAACTTTAGAAACCAGTTTAATTTAATGTTTTTTTTGAATGGAAGTTTTTTTTTTTAAAAAAAGAATCCTATGCAAGCAAAGACATCTTAGGTTGGGCCTATTCTACCTGTTCAACCTGTCTAGGATCCAGGCGGACCGTACACTCAAAGGCTGGAGAACATGAGCTCAAGCCTCTCACTGGAAGGCAATCTGCTTGAACTTCTCAAAAAGAAGCTTGAGCGGTAACTCGAGGACCATGTCTAAGAGCAAATCATGTCCTGAAGAGCCTTTAATCTAGCTGCAAGAGGCAGAACAAGAACCAATGTGTGGGTTAAAGCCAAACAGTCAAGTGAGAAAGGAGGCCCCAGGTGTTTAAGCGTGAGGGTGATTAACATTGGGACAAATAGCCAAGGCGAGTGGAGGCATCTCTATTTCTTGGAGAAGCCTGGATGCCTTTGGGGAACGTGTTTTAGTCAAACACAAGTGACTGAGCTCGGTGCAGGGGGAACTAGATGGTCTAAAGGCCCCTTTAACTCTATGGCTGTTGTGGTTGCCCCCATTTTACAGACAGGGGACAGGCATGGGGTAGATTAGGGGATTTGCCACAGGTCTGGCAACAGTGCAGAGCTGGGACTAGAACCCTGTCTGGTGCCTTAAGCACTCAACTGCAAACTTGGATGTTACTTGTTTTTGGTCAGGTCCAGGTCAGACCCTGCCCCTGCTGGTGCCACCTGAACCCCCCTTTGGAGTTGGGTGTCTCCCCATCTTGGGGACAGGGAGAGCCCCCTCCAAAAGCCTGTGTCCCCCAGCTCCTCCAAAGGGGGGAGAGGAGACTGATCTCTAGATAACTTCTATCACTTTTTGCCCCCCAATGGGCAATAGGAGAGGAGCTCAAACCACTAGACCCCGTTCCCCTCCCAGAGCTAGGGATAGAGGCTGCTAGAGATGATCAGAGCAAGGGGACCTATAAATCTGATGGTGGGAGGCAGATCAGGGCTGGTGAGCAAGGACCCTAATGAAATCAACGGGACGCTGAGTACCTGGCTCCTGACCCACCTTGCAGCACGCAGGGAGTGTGCGTTAGCACCGCACCTGGGAGTGCCTGGCCCTGGAGTCTGTAATTAGCTGGTAATTAATACCTGGATACTCTATGAGTAGCTGTCTGTGGATTCCAACCTGCTGATTCCTGGCAGAACCTGGCGTCCCTCTGGGTCACTAACCAATTCAAAGAGGCCTGATTTCAGTTAGACACCCCTTGCCCCGTCCTCAGAGCCAGTCTGAGATCTCTGCTGCATATCAGAGGGAAAACGGAGAGCTGACGAGGGGAAAGAAATTGACCCTTTCTGGCATAGAACCCAGGAGCCCTGGGTTCCAGGTCTATCCACTACTCCCTCTCATATTGTTTACTTCTCCCTTGACAGATTACTACCAGCTCTCTGATTGGCTGGTCCCGTTCCCTTTAACCCTGTCTCATTCCCCAGACAGGTCAGGCTTTGCTGCCCCCTCTGATCAGATAAGCCTCAGCCCTACCCCTGGGGTCTCCCTTGGAGCTAATGGCTTAAATATCAACCAGTGCAGGTTAGACACCTGCAGAGTGGGCTGGGAGCTAGGACTCCTGGGTTCTATCCCAGCTCTGGGAGCAGAGGGAGGGCTGAATCCTGGTCCTACTTTTCCCTCTGTGGATTCTGGCACGGCTAAATCAGGCCGAGATGTGATAGGGAGGCTCAAGGGAGGGCATCAGAAATGTGGGTCACAATGACTCGTTAGCACAACAGATGAAGGGGGAAGTGCTGCTCCTGGAAGTTGTCTCTGCATGTGAAACTCCTCCCATCTGCTGTGCGGGACCAGCTGATCTGGCATCGGGACTAAAAGACACCTGGGTTCTATTCCCAGCTCTCTCACTGGCCCTAGGCAAGTGCCTTCCCCGCTCTGTGCCTCACTTTTCCCTCCCACCTTTGCCTGTTTACACTGCGAGCTTGTGGGAGTAGGGGATTGTGGGAGCCATAAGATGGCTACCAGGGTCCCCAAGTGAGCCAGGGCCATGAAGGCCCCTGCATGTCATGGGTTCTGGGAGCCATGTTCATCCTCTCTCTGACCTGGTGCTCCTGGTCCATGCTCCAATGTAGGGGGGAGTGGGGCAGGGAGATGGATCCCAGCATCAGTTCCTGGGGAATTCCCTTGCAGGGAGCAGTGTTGTTTGCAGCCTGTATTCCTGGCCCTCCCCTTTGTCTTAAGCTCTGGCTGCTCCATCCCAGGTCACAGCAAGGGAGGGGACTGATTACCTCTCCTCACCGTTACTGTGTGAGCAACCCTAGATTCTCATCCCCCATCCCCTACTCCTTTCTTAGGGCCAGGAACCCCCAGGTGGAAATAGCACATGAGACCCAGGACTCCTAGCCCTGCCTGCTCTAACCCACTACACATCACCGCTGTCCTAGAGCCAATATTCTACCAGGGTAAACGGGCAACCCAGGCAGTTACAGGCCTGGCAGCCTGATGTCCATCCTGGGCTAGATAAGGGAGTGACTGATGCAGGACTCTATTAATAAAGAATTAAAGGAGGGTGAGATAATTAATGCCAATCAACCTGGGTTTATGGAGAATAGATCCTGTCAAACTAACTAGCTATCTCTTTTGATGAGATTATAAGTTTGGTTGATGAAGGCCATCGTGGTGATGTAGATGTAGATTTCAATAAAGCATTTGATTGGGTGTCACATGATATTGTGAGTAAAAAACCCCTAGAATGATACCAGATCAATACGGTCAATGAAATGGATTGACAATGGGTTAACTGATGGATCCCAAAATGTAACAGTAAACAGAGACTCAGCTTCGCGCAGGTGCAGCTAGTGGAGTCCCACTAGCATTGGTTTTTGAGGCTGTGCTTTTTGACACCTAGCAATGACCTCAAAGAAAATAAAAAATCACTACTAATGACGCTTGCGCGTGACAGTCGGAGGTGGGGAGCAGGGAATAATGAAGAGGACAAATCATTGCTACAGAGTGATCTGGATCGCTTCGGAAGCTGGCACCCGTAACAATATGCATTTCCACAAATATAAATGTGTACAGCTAGGAACCAAGACTGTGGCTCATACATAGAAGGGACGCTATGCTGGTCCCTCAGTGACTCTGAGAAAGGTTTGGGAGAGGGGTGTCCTGATGGATAATCAGCTGAACATGAGCTTTCAGTGCAACGCTGTGGCCAAAAGGACTAATGCAACCCCTGGCTGTATAAACGAGGGAAGCTCACGTAGGATTAGGGGGGTTCTGTTACCTCTGTATGTGGCACTGGGGTGACCACTGCTGGAATCCTGCGTCCTGTTCTGGTGGCCACAATGCAAGAGGGATGCTGATAAATTGGAGAGAGCTCAGAGAAGAGCCACCAGAATGATCAAAAAATTGGAAAACATGCCTCAGTGAGAGACGCAAGGAGCTCAGTCTATTTAGCTCAGCAAAGGTTAAGGGATGCCTTGATCCTAGTCTATAACTATGTACTGGGGGAAGAGAAAATATTCGATAAGGGTCTCCTCAATCTAGCAATGGTCTAACAAGATCCAGTGGCTGAAAATTGAGGCTGGACAAATTCAGATGGGAAATAAGGAGCAAATTGGTACCTGTGAGGGTAATTAACCTTTGGAACAACAGACCAAAGATTCTCCATTTTTAAATTAAGACTGGCTGGCTTTCTAGAAGATCTGTTCTAGATCAGCCCAGCTTTAACACAGGTCATAGGGCTTCCCAACCCTACACAGGAAGTCAGATTAGGTGATCCCAGCAGTTCCTTCTGGCCTTGGAATCTATTTACACACGCAGGCCCTGATCCTGAAAACAGGATCCCAAGGGAGGTTGGAGCAGCCCTATCCTTGCGGGGGTTAAGATCAGGTTGGACACACACCTGTCAGGGATGGTTGGGGTTCCTTGGTGCTGCCTCAGCAGGGGATGATGGACTAAGTGACGACTTAAGGTCAGCCCCACATTTCTGTGTCTGGCCACACATGCGATTCGCTGTCCTCTGATGGCTAGCTGGGCTCTGTTGTGCTTGGTGCTGTACAGCCCGGTACAGTCCTTGCCCCTGGGGGCATATGGATTGGGATGTAATTGTTCAGTGGCAGACAAAAGTAGAAGGAAGTGCTCTGGCTTTATAAATGAACATAAGAACGGCCATACTGGGTCAGGCCAAAGTTCCATCCAGCCCAGTATCCTGTCTGCTGACAGTGGCCAGTGCCAGGTGCCCCGGAGTGAGAGAACCTAACAAGTAATGATCAAGTGATTTCTCTCCTGCCGTCTATCACCCCCCTCTGACAAACAGAGGCTAGGGTCACCATTCCTTACCATCTGGCTAATAGCCATTAATGGACTTAATATCCATGAATTTATCCAGGTCTCTTTTAAACCCTATTATATCCCTAACCTTCACAACCTCCTCAGGCAAGGAGTTCCACAGGTTGACTGTGCACTGTGTGAAGAAATTCCTTTTATTTGTTTTCAACCTGCTGGCCATTAATTTCATTTGGTGGCCCCTAGTTCTTATATTATGGGAACAAATAAATAACTTTTCCTTATTCACTTTCTCCACACCACTCGTTATTTTATATAACTCTATCATATCCCCCACATTAGTCTCCTCTTTTCCAAGCTGAAAAGTCCTAGCCTCTTTAATCTCTCCTCATAAGGGATCTGTTCCAAACCCCTAATCATTTTAGTTGCCCTTCTCTGAACCTTTTCTAATGCCAGTGTATCCTTTTTGAGATGAGGAGACCACATCTGTACGCAGTATTCAAGATGTGGGTGCACCATGGATTTATGTAATAGCAATGAGATATTCTCCGTCTTATTCTCTATCAGTTTCAAAATGATTTCTAAATATCCTGTTTGCTCTTTTGACTGCCGCTTGCACTCTGTGTGGATCTCTTCAGGGAGCTATCCACGATGACTCCAAGATCTTTTGTCTGATTAGTTGTAGCTAAATTAGCCCCCTTCATATTGTATGTATTATGTATAGTTGGGGTTATTTTTTCCAATTTGCATTTCTTTACATTTATACACATTGCATTTAATTTGCCATTTTGTTGCCCAATCAGTTTTGTGAGTTGATCAATTCCAGTTAGGTGTATGTGCGCTCCACGTGCATGGCTGTCAGAAACTTTTCTCTAGTAGCTACCGGTCAGCTGAGCGCCATACCGGCTATGGAGGGGCCCCGGTATGGTGCTCTATATACAACCCTGCCGGCCCAACCCGCCTTCAGTTCCTTCTCGCCAGCTACTCCGACAGAGGGGAAGGTGCAGGGGGAATGAGCAGCACATCTCAAAGAACAGCAGTTACAAAAAGGGTGAGTAACCATTTTTTCTTCTTTAAGTGCTTGCTCGTATCAGTTCCAGTTAGGAGGCTCCCAAGCCTCACCTAGGAGGCTGGGTCAGAGTCAAGGTACCGCTGGCTGAAGAACTGCTCTGCCGAAGGCCCCATCGTCCCGAGATTGGTGGATGATAGCGTAGTGCGACGTGAGGGTGTGCACTGAAGACCACATGGCAGCCCTGCAGATCTTCTGAAGAATTATGTGGGCCAGGAAGGCCATTGACAAGGCCTGTGCCCTCGTGGAGTGAGCCATAATGGCAGGTGGAGGAACCATAACATGGAGGCAGGACACCACTTTGGGAAGGAAGGCTGGGTGAGGTGTAAGCTGCACCTTGTCCTTATGGAAGATAGTGTATGGAGTCTCAGGGGTGAAGGCCCACAGTTCAGACACATGAGTGCTAAGGTGATAGCCACCAGAAAAGCAACCTTCCAAGAGAGGTAAAGGCACAAACAGGAAGCTAAAGGCTCAAAGGGAGGGCCCATGAGGCGGGAAAGGACTAAGCTGAGGTCCCAGGCCGGAACAGGGGGCTTCATCAGGGGACGAATCTTCTCCAAACCTTTTAGGAAGTGTCCCAGGATGGGGTGCATGAACACCGAGCGTCCGGAAATGCCTAGGATGGGGTGCGGTGTAGCGACATAGAGTGGTACCGTTGTGCAGAGAAGTGCCAGTCCGTCGAGCGACAACTGGAAAATGCAGTCCCGGGTCGATGCGAGCAGTGCCACAAGGTCACAGAGTGGGACCTGGACCTCGAGCGGGACCACGACCTATCAGCTGACAGCCATCTCGGTCAAGAACGGCTTTGAGGGTCTGGGCTGCGAGATCGGTGCCAGGAGTTGGACAAGCATGGGGCATAAGTTCAATGCTGGGACTCAGAGCACGTCAGGACTCTGATCGCCGCGGAGATCCTGGTCAGGGGGCAGATGGCCCGAACATAGGTGGTTTGCCCCTGGACGGTACCAGGACTTGTGGAGGATTGGAGGCTTCGAATGTGTCCGGCATGGAGGGCAATATGACCACCTCCATCTGCAGCCGCAGGGTGTCCAGGAGCATGGGGCTTCCTGGGGAGACAGGGGCCCGCCCGGGTTGAGCCTGACCATGGGGTCTATTGGCCATCGGCCTCTGCCGGGGTTTTGGTGTCCGAGACAGGCCGTGATGAAGGCTTGTCCTTAGCCTGTTTTTTGCGGGCAGCTGGCGAGTGGGAGCGGTGCCCAGGGGAACACTTCGGGGGCCCAGGAGACCACCGGCCCCTGGGTAGGCATGTCGAGTCTTGTTTCGGTGCTGCGGACGGTATCACTGGAGGAGCGCTCTGCACCGAGGCGGACGGAGGGCAGACTCCATGACGAGTTGTTTCAATGCAATGTCCCTCTTTTCTGGTGCAAGGCTTGAACACGTTGCAGATCTTGCACTTGTCCAGCTGATGGGCTTCTCCCAGACACCGGAGACAGGAGTCATGGGGGTCGCCCCGGGGCAGAGGCATTACAGGCTTTAACGCCCCAGAGCCGGGCAGGACACTCGTTGAAGGGGAAGACTCCACTTAACACAGAGAAGAGAACACTTACCTAACACTGGGTAACTATACACAGAGATAAGCGGAAGAGCTAGGGATTGTGGAACGCTTGCAAGCAAGACACCACTGTTCCAACACCGTCACTGGCGGTAAGAAGGAACTGAAGGTGGGGTTGGGCCGGCAGGGTTGTATATCAAGAGCTATACCAGCCCCACTCCAGGGCGCCCCGCAGCCGGCCCGACAGGTAACTGCTAGGGAAGTTTCCACCAGCCGTGCACGCAGCACGCACACTGAACTGGAATTGACATGAGCAAGCACTGGAAGAAGAACGCTGCAAAACGACTTGCGAAAATGCAGAACTTCCCAGGGCAGAGGTCCAGATAATCCCTGTCTCTCTCCCATAGCAGCACTAGATCTGCATTCATTCAGCCAGGGGTTAATGCAGGGAAGCCCTATGGCCTGGGTACGACAGGAAGTCAGACTACATGATCCTGGCCTTGGTCTCTATTCATTCACTGAAGCAGCATGTGAAGACGCTGTGCGGGCTCCGGCCAGTACAGAAAGCAGCTGCCCCCATTCTCCATAGCTCAAGTCTGTGCTTGAAACTCTCCGCTGGCTCCCAGCTCGCTCCTGGGCTCGGTTTAAAGCCTTGGTCCGAATTTTCAAAGCAATGAGGGGATCATGCCCCGGCTGCCAAATCCCGTGTTTGATCTAGAGACCACAGCGAGGGGCCGTGCAGATCCCATCACCCAGCGCGAAGATGAGTTAGGGACAAAGCGTGTTGGTAATTCACACTGGAAACATGACCCCAACCAGCCACACAAAAGGAGCAGGGTCTAAATTAGCTGCTACCGCTCAGGAAAGAGATCTGGGTGTCACTGAGGGTAGTTCCCTGAAAACATCTTCTCAAGGGACAGTGGGAGTCAAACATGCTCCGAGAACGTTAGGACCCATTAGAAAAGGGCGAGGTAATAAGCCAGAAAAGATAAAAATCCCCCTATAGAAAGCCATGGGATCCCCACCCCTTGAATCTTGATTGCCGTTCTGCTCACCCCTAACTCCAAAAAGAGAGGTTAGAATTGGAAGAGGTACAGAGAAAGGCAATGAAAATGACGCAGGGGATGAGCAGCTTTCCTATGAGGAGAGATTCAAAAGATGGGGGGATGTGATCGAGGTCTATAAAATCATGAATTATTTTCCCCTTCCCGTACCACAATTCTTAGGGGTCACCCAGTGAAAGTAACAGGCAGCAGATTTAAAACAAACAAAGGCAGTGTTTCCTCACACAATGTACAGTCAGCCTGTGGAACTCATTGCCAGGGGATGTTGTGAAGGCCAAACATATAACTGGGCTCATAAAATAATTAGGTAAATTCCTGGAGGACAGGTCCATCAATGGCTATCAGCCAAGATGGTCAGGGACACAGCCCTGTGCTCTTGGTGGCCCTAGTCTCCAACTGCCATGACAGGGGATGGATCACTCAAAATTGTCCTGTCCTGATCATTCCCCCTGAAGCATCTGGAACAGGCTGCTATTAGAGATGGGATACGGGGCTAGATGGACCATTGGTCTGACCCAGTGTGGTCGCTCTTGCCTTATTTATTTTGTCTCCACTCTTCCTATGAGGAGGCTGTTCCAGAACATCTTGCCTCTGATGGGCAGAAACCTTCTTATCTCCACCCTCGGTTGCTTCCTGCCCAGTTTATCCCCATTTGCTCTTGTGCCAGCACTGTCCTTTAGCTTCAGTAGGTCTTCTCTCCCTGCCCCCTATTTATAGACACAACCAGATCCCTGCTCAGCCTTCGTCCGGCCGGAATAAACAGGCCCAGCTCACTCAGTCTCCTCTCATAAGATCAGCTTCCCTTTCCCTGATCAGCCTGGGAGCCCTCCTCTGCACCGGGCCAGTTTGGTTCCCTCGTTCCTGAACACGGGTGACCAGAACAGCGCACAGGGATCCCTCTGTGCCCTTCCCAGTGCCTTGGCCAGGGGTATTAACACTTCCCTATCACCACTGGAATCCGTCGCCAGTCCAGCCTAGGCTCTTTGTTGAAGCCTGTCTGCTCCCAGAGACACTCACAATTTGATCACCCCCTTCCCATGCGGGGTTCTGACCCTGTAAAGGGACAAGTGCCAGAGGCTCCAGGGAGCCCACTAGGGACCTTTGTGTTGCTACTGGGTTCGTGTGGAAGGTGCCGGATGTTATGGTGAGGGGCTGCAGGATAAACGCCTTGCACAGACGTGGGGCAGATGAGATGTACTGAGGCTATTCTGCAGTGGGCTTTGGGAGGGGAGTGCTGGGGTGACTGGCTAGCTGGACTAGCTCTGCCCCCCTCACTTCCCCAGCTGGCCCAGGGCCAGGTAACACCCAGGTGGAAATGCTCAATTAACCAGCTGGGCTGGGCCGGACTTTCCAATAACATGTCGGGGAACCGGTTCCAGGGGCTTGTTTACTGCAGCGCTAGGTAATGGGGTACAGGGAGGTTCCCCTCCAGGGGCGGGGGTACTGGCTCCAATCTGGGTGGGGAAAGGGATATGGGAGCCCTTCCCCTCTAGGGGCGCTGGGTCTGATCCACCACAGAGCTGGGGGACTGGCTGGCTCAGGGGGATGGGGACTGCAGAGGGGGCGGAGGTTCCTTCTGTGTTGCCATGGCCCTGGCCTGGTTCCTCCCTCTCTCCAGGCCCCCTCCCCACTCTGTGGCTGCTCCGTTTCTGTGGGTGGGTGGGTGTGAACAAGCCAATGGCTGCCCGAAGGGGGGGTGACTCTGCCTAGCGCCTCTTTCACCCAGTTCCATGCTGATTGGGGGGAGGGGAAGACCGTGCACGCTGGAGGTGAGGGTGGCGTGGTGAGCCTGGCGGGGGAATGGGGATCCCCTGGCAATTCCCCACTGCTGGGGCATCACCCCTCTGTTGCATGCTGGGTGAGTTGGATGGGTGAGGGCTGCAGGGGGAGAGGGGCTGGCAAGTTCATGGGGCCATGCGGAGCCCAGGTTGCTCAGCTCCCATATGGCCCTGGAGGCACAGGCCTGATTTCCCCCTCCTCCCACTGCCTGTGCCCCCTCCCCCCATAGATCTTAGGGAGAAAATCCCCCTCATAACCCACCCCTCTGCTTTCTCCTAGTCTGCCTTGGGGGCTGTGCCCTGGGCAAGGACTTGGAGCCCTCAGTGGCTGAAGCCCCCTCGTATCCGATGCCCCTGGACCTGACCCTGCGAGATCCGAGCTATACGGCGGCCCAGCTCCCCAGGGAGGTGCCTCCAGCTGGGCAGCACAATGGGTTCTTGCGGCCCAAAATGAAGGTCTGGAATGGGGGCCATGGGTGTCGGGGAGGGCTGTGCAGGCTGGTTGCCAAGGGAACCTCAGGATCTGTCTGTGCCCAGAGAACCCCTTTCTTGCCCCTGTGGCTGGGTACAAGGGAGGATCTGCACGTAATCATGAGCACCTGGCCCTCCCGATGCCCAGCTCCCCAGCTGTCCCCCTCCTGAGCTCCTCGCCCTCACAGTGTTGCCAATGCCCCTCAGTCCTGACACCCAGCTCCCCGGCTGTGCCATGGTGCTGGAGGGCAGGAGGGGGAAGGGTTGGAGGAGAGGAGGGATCCCTGTTTGTGAGTGTCCAGAGAGCTGGGGGATGGTTCGGGGAGGGGAATGGAGCAGCGGAGGGTCTGGGGCTTGGGGCGGGCTCCCAGGGCTGCTGGTGGTGGTGGGGTATCTCTGGGCCCTGGGGGAGGAGACAGAGCCCCATCACTGGGCACCCTCCTCCTTGGGTGCCGTGTCTGACAGCTCCATCCCCGCCCCCGGCAGGTGACGCTGGGCGAGGGGCCGGGCGAGCTGTTCTCCTGCCCCGTGTGCCAGAAGGGCTTCAGCTACCAGCGCATGCTCAACCGGCACCTCAAGTGCCACAGCGAGGTCAAGCGTCACCTGTGCACCTACTGCGGGAAGGGCTTCAACGACACCTTCGACCTCAAACGCCACGTCCGCACCCACACAGGTGAGAGCCCTGCCCCCGCCAGCCGCACCACCCCCGGGTCCACACAGGTGAGAGCCCTGCCCCC
>ML677372.1:1860871-1908875 GCA_007922305.1 Dermatemys mawii | reverse complement strand
GGACACCCTCTCCCGCGCCAGACACCCTCCTCAATGCCGGACACCCTCTCCCGCGCCAGACACCCTGCCCAATGCCGGACACCCTCCCCAATGCCAGACACCCTGCCCCGCGCAAGACACCCTCCCCAGTGCCGGACACCCTCCCCAATGCTGGGCACCCTCCCCAGTGCCGGACACCCTCCCCGGCGCCAGACACCTTCCCCAATGCCGGGTGCCAGACACCCTCCCTGGTGCCGGACACCTTCCCTGGCGCCGGACACCCTCCCCCATGCCAGACACCCTCCCCAATGCCAGACACCCTCCCCAGTGCTGGACACCCTGCCCTGCGCAAGACACCCTCCCCAATGCTGGGCACCCTCCCCAATGCCGGACACCCTGCCCCGTGCCAGACACGCTCCCCAATGCCGGACACCCTGCCCCGCGCCAGACACCCTCCCCAATGCTGGGCACCCTCCCCAGTGCCGGACACCCTCCCCAGTACCGGACACCCTCCCCGGCGCCAGACACCCTCCCCAATGCCGGACACCCTCCCCGGTGCCAGACACCCTCCCCCACGCCAGACACCCTCTCCAGTGCCGGACACACTCCCCCACGCTGGGCACCCTCCCCAGTGCCATGATACTCCCGAAAGGGAGGCATCTCAGTCCATGAGGTCCTGGGCTATGCGTCCCTCGTCCCTCTGGGCTCTGCTCCCCAGTGCTGCCACTGCCCTCCACCCGCAGCCTCCAGTTACCCCAGTTGTGGGCTCCCCTAGATACCTTGATGCAGAGGATGTGTGTTCCAGCCTTCACCAGCTCCTCGGCCAGCTGGACGTAGTATTCCAGTGTGTACTTGGTACGGGTGGGGTCGGCCACGTCTCCCGTGTAGGAGATTGCGGCCTCCACCACTCCCCCGGCTTGCCCTGCCGCCTCCATCCCCAGCAGCATGTTGGGCAGGTAATTGAGGGAGTCAAAGACCCGGAAGATGTCCATGCCGTTCTCCTTTGCCACTTCACAGAACCTGGGGGACCGGGGTCATCTGGTGAGCCCTGGGGGAGAAGGATCCCCATGGGGTCTGGGTGCCAGGCCCCGCCACGTAGAGTTATCCCTGCTGACCCACCCACCAGGTCTGGCGTCAGGGTGAGTCAGCCAGGCGACTCTGGAATCCCACCCCCTTCCCCGAGGGGTCTGAAGCCCTGACCCGCAAGCCCACCCCACGGCTCTCTGCTATCCCCGGCCAAAGTCCTCCACCCAGCCCGGCTGATGCCCTGTCAGCCCGCCCTGCCGGCTCACTTGAAGACGGAGTTGTCGGGGTAGTTGGTGTACCCCACGGCGTTGGCCCCCCGCAGCAGCATCTGGAAGGGGATGTTGGGGATGAGCTCGCGGAGCTCCTGCAGCCGCTGCCATGGGCACTCATACAGGAAACGCATGGCGACGTCAAAGGTGGCACCTGGGGGGGGCAGGGCAGAGAGGTGAGTAGGTGTGACCTCCCCCCCCCCCCCGAGTTACCCACAAGTTCTCCCCTCAGCCCTGCCCCCCACCCCAATCCCATGGTGGATGTTCCCTAGAGGGGAAAGGCCTGTGTCCCATTCCCACCCTCCTTCCCTCAGGGCCAACCAGTCTCCCACCCTGGGGCTGGATCAGCACCAGCGCCCCCTAGAGGGGAAAGGCCCCATGTCCTTTCCCTGCTGTCCCCTTGAGCCCAGCCAGTCCCCCTGCTCTGGAGCTGGATCAGAACCAGCGCCCCCTAGAGGGGAAAGGCCCCATGTCCTGCTCTTACCTCCCCAGTTCTCAATGCTGAAGAGGTTGTTGAAGTTGTGAGCCACGAAGGGCGAGATCTTCTTGAGATCATGTGTGCGGACGCGGGTGGCCAGCAGGGACTGGTGAGCATCCCGGAAGGTCGTGTCCATGAGCAGCAGCCCGGGGTGCTGCCGCACGGCCTTGGCAAAGCCCTGGGGGCCCTCCCGGAGCAGGATATCTCGGAAGCCAGCGGGGGGATCACCTGAAAAGGGAGAGGGCCCGAGTCCATTGCTGTAGGGTTGCAGAGAGACCCCCCTACACCGCTCCCTGCAGCCCCCCCAGGGTGTCAGTTAGCCTGGGAGGAGTCACTTACACTCAGCACTGCTGCCGCTAGGGGGCACTGTGCTGCAAGGAGTGGGGTAGGGATGCAATAGGGGGCGCTCTCCCCTCCTCACATTCAGCGGCTGACCCCAGTGTGATGCTAGAGGGTGCCAGGAGAGGGGTCCCTGTATAAACAGCCCTTGCGTCCCACCCCAGAGGCGGCTGCATCTCAGCCCCGGGCTGGGGATCCCTGTATATGAGGTGCTCTGTGGGCTGACACCTGGGAAATCTTTTCCGACTCCAACTAGCCTGGGACCAGCTCCATGAAATGGGCTGGAGGGCCGAGCCGTGAGCCTGAGGCTCCCAGCGCATGTGACCGATGTGCAGGGCTGGCTTTAATTAGCCAGGCTCACAGCCACGCTGACTTATTAGCACTGTTTATTTCGTTGTCAGCCGCTAATCCTCAGCCTGAACCAGGCATTAAGAGAATGAACGATGGTGGCTTACAGATCATTAAGGTTCTCCGGAGCAGCCTGTTAAATCCTTTTGGAGCCGACAGACCCCTAAGTGCTCGCTCCCCGGGTTGGGGCGCAGTCTGGAGTCGAATATAACATGGCTAATGATTTGCTGGGCAGCCCGGCAAATGGGGCAGGCAGCCAGCGAAGCAGGAGCGCTGACTCCCAGCCCTTCCCCCGCCAACCCACTAGACCCCACTGCCCGCCGAAGGGAAGAACAGGGCAGAGGAAAGCCCTGACTCCTGGGAGCGGGGGAGGAAGTGGAGTCCAGACACAAGGGCAGAAGGGAGGGCACTGGCACAGAGAACCCGCCCCGCCCCCACCACAATGGAGTGGAACGGGGCCATCGTGAGGGGGAGGGGCCCTGTGGGCAGCAGACCTGGCGGGTTGGAGGAGCTGGTGGGGAGGCAGGAGAGGAGGGGACTCACCCAAAGGCACAGTGGGCACGACGGGATCAATGGGGGATGGGCGGGCCTTGACAGGGATGGGCGTGGTGGGGCCATTGACCATCACATGGCCTGGAGAGAGAATGTCAGAGTCAGAGAGCACGGCCTGGGCCAGGCATCCCGCCCCCGTCGTACTGGCTGGGGACCCCGACCCGGGGCCTGCCCCACAGTACCAGCCAGGGAGCCCACCCACGGCCTTTATGCTGCAGAACCAGCTGGTGAGCCCAGCCCTGAGACTGATGCCGCGGTACGGGATGGACGTCCTACCATGGCCCTGACGCATTGTACTGGAGGGAGACTCCGCCCCCTGGGCCCGATCCCACAGTACTGGACAGGCACCCCACAGATGGCCCCAACCCACAGTACCTTCTGGGCCTATCTCGCAGTACCGGTTGGGGTTCCTGCCCCTGGGGCCGGTCCTCAGCCAGGGATCCATCCATGGCTCTGACCCCACAGATCTAGCCCATGGCCCTGTGGTACCAGACGGGGACCCCATACCTTGGCCCTGACCCTGCAGTAAAGGGATCCTGCCCTGGGCCCAACCCCAGGGCCCTGGCTGGAGATCCCACTCACTGGCCTGAGCCCATGGTCCCAGCTTGGGGCCCGTACCCAGGTAATGTAGCAGCTTCTGGGCCCTGTTCTGGCCCGGGCGCAGGTTGAAGAGCTCAGGGTTCTCGTCGATGAACTGTGTGTCCACCGTGCCCTGCAGGAACTGGTCATTGCTCAGCACATTCTGCAGGAAGGGGATGTTGGTCTGGGAACAAACAGTAACAGGATATGAGCATGGCTCTGGCATCCCATGGGTTAAATCTCCAAGAACCCCAGGCATTAACCCTTCCCCTCCTGGCTCCAGCAAGCCCGGGCCCAGAGCTGGATGCTAGGATGGCAATGAGACCTAGTGCCGTCTATGCTGGGGCTTTGGCTGGCGTAACTACTTTTCCCCGGGGTGTGAATTTTGTCACCTCTCCCCCCACCAAGCGACGGAGCTCAGTTAAGCTAAACTTTAGGTACCTGAGGCTCCAAGAGGGAGGGAGTTGCTCTGATTGTTACTGACAGTGATGCTGCCTGAGTCTGCAGGGAGCCTGAGCTGATTGCTCTGAGGTGGGGCAGCTGCCCCATGTGTTACTGAGTCAGTGCCGCCTTCCTTCTCCAAGAGAGTATGTCTTGGCCTGATACCAGGGTGCTGTACACCAGGAGAGGCACGCTGAGGAGAAGCAACACCTTTGTAGCTGGTTATTAAAGCCCCTTTCTCTCTTTGGATCAAAGACGTAAAAGGTTGTTACAAGGAGGAGGGAAAAAAAATTGTTCTGAACCTCTGAGGATAGGACAAGGCGCAGTGGGCTTAGACTGCAGCAAGGGAGGTTTAGGTCGGACATTAGGAAAAACTTCTGAACTGTCAGAGTGGTTAAACACTGGAATAAATTGCCTAGGGAGGTTGTGGAATCTCAATCATTGGAGATTTTTAAGAGCAGGTTAGACAGACACCTGTCAGAGACGGTCTAGAGGATAATACTTAATCCTGCCTCGAGTGCAGGGGACTGGACTAAATGATCTCTCGAGGTCCCTTCCAGTCCTATGATTTAATTCAGTTCTCCCTGCTCCCAGCCAACCAGCTCTCACTGCGCTGCAAATACTGCTAACAAATTTAATGACAGATCAAGGCCCATCTAGTACCAGATGTGACAATGACAGCATGATTGGGGGGTTAGAGCAGAGGGTGCGGAGAGTCAGGACTCCTGGGTTCTCTGCTCTGCTCTGGGAGGTAAGTGGTTAGAATTAGGGGGCGAGGAGAAGAGGCTGGGATCCAGGACTCCGGGTCCTATCCTTGGCTCTGGGAGAGGAGTGACGTCTAATGGCTAGATCGGGTGGGCGGGGGTGGAAGGCAGGCAGGCTGGGTTCTATTCCCAGCTGCACAGCTATCCAGCTGCTTGTGTCCAAGGGATGGGGTGGGAACAGCTGAAGTAAGCTGAGCCCCCCCGAGCACTGTCAGAGCTGTCAAGAGGGATTAGACTCTGAGGAGCTGGACTGTGTCTCATGGGCCAGACGGAGCAGCGGCTGCTCGGGGAAGGGCAGAGCATAGGGGGTAACGGGTGTGCAATAGGGGATCTGGATATTGCAGAGTGGGGCTCAGGAGTCCGCAGCTATACTGGGATCTCCAGCCTCATAAACACTGGGGCATGACATGCTACGTTCCCCAGGAGCCTAGCCTGGAAGAAATCGCTCTTGCTCTCCCAGGCACACAATCACAGCATAGGCTGGAAGCAGTAAAAGATGCAGGACTGAATCTAGTCAGCAGAGGGCACTGCCTCTCTCACACACACCCTTACACAGAAGGGGAAACTGAGGCTCTATCTCCAGCTCTTGGAAGGGAGGGGAGGTCTAGTGGGTTACTGCAGGGGATGTGGTTAGGGAATGGGATCAGGACACCTGGGTTCCCTGGCTCTGCGAGAAAAGTAGGGTCTAATGGTTGAGTGGAGGGTGGGGGTGGGAACCAGGACTCCTGGGTTCCAGGACCCTGAGCCCACCTTGTCCCCTCCCTGCGGCTCCATTTCCCACTCTGCCATGGTGACCTTGACCTGACCTGCAAAAACCATGCCAAGCCCCCTATGAGCAAACCCCTCCTCTCCTAACAACTCCGTCATTTAATGCGCTGCTGCGGCCCTTAAACAGCTCTCTTGGGCCATGGCCAGCGATCCTGGTGTCTGGCACTGCCCTCTGAGAAACTAAAGGGCTCCTGATACCATGGCCAGGAGGCAAGACCTTCATCAGGGACAAGTATCCCGCCGAGAACCGATCGCCCTGCTCTGTGCCATCACCCAGGGATGGGGATACGGACGCTGCACCATCCTTTCAGTACCCATATGCCAGCTCCTCTGCCGGCAGGGGCCGTGCCATGGCTCAAGAGATGCTGCGCTTCTTCTATTTACTCTTGTGCTAAGGCCCAAATGATGCTGTCTGCAGCTGGGCTCCCCCACTGCCGCCCATAGAGGGGCCTCTGCTGCCACCTTACCCACCACCTGATTCCCAGGAGATCGGCCTCCTGGGCTCTGTTCCCAGCTCTGTCCCCGACTCACCACATACCAGGTAGGGTTCAGGCCAACCTTGCTGTAGGTTTTAAACGGGGAGATAGAAAAACCATGAACTCAAAAGAAACCCAAGGCAAAAAAGCAGAGCTGGGAAGATGTCACATACACAGAGCAGGGCTGATTCTCTCCAGCAGAGGGCAGCAGATCAGCTAATACACAGGTCAAAGAAGGCCTGCTGCACTGTGAGCTGCTGGGAGGTAGGGATAGAACCCAGGAGTCCAGACCCCCACCCTCGGCTAGAGACCTCATTTCCCTCCTAGAGCAGCGACAGACCCCAGAAGACCTGGATTCTCAGCCCCTGCTTCCCTCCCAGAGACAAGGCTAGAACCAGGACCGCTGCTCCCCTGCTCTAAACCTTCCACCATTCGGGGTAACAGCCTCCCTGACCCATCAGTTAAGGAGGTGCCAAACCCAGAGCTCCCGGGGGAGAGTCTGTATCCCACTAATGGCTAGAAGGGCTAAAGGGACCAAAGCACTGAGGATGTGGGAGCTGTTTATACAGGGATCCCTCCCCATTTCCTTCCCTTCCCTCCCAGAAAACCTATCCTTCCTCCTGGGGCTGCATCATAGCCAGTGCCCCCTACAGGGGAAAGGCCCCATGTCCCATTTCCTGACACACACCCCTTACCCAGCCAGCCCCACAGAGGGAGCAAAGGCCAAGCTAAGTTCCTTCCCACCCTCTACTCTTGCTGCATTTCCTCATTAATGAATCAATCAGGGCCCTCAGCAGCTAACGAAGGAAGAATGTAAGTTACGTGCAGGGAGAAGGGCCTTGGAGCAGGAGGTTCTTGGGTGAAGGTTTCAGAGAGGGAGCTACCCCCTCAGTTCCCATCTAATTCCTCACCCCATAGTGGGGCTGTCCCCTTCAATCAGGTCCCCAAAGCTCTAGAAGTGAATGTCCCTCAGCGAGGGGCTCTGAACCCTTCCCTTGTAGATACTGTAATGACTACCAGCTCCCCCCCCCCAACTCATAACAACACTCTCCCCTCCTAGAGCTGGGGATGGAACCCAGGAGTCCTACCTCACAGTCCCCCCCAAACAAGAGTCTCCCCTCTCCTCCCCGAGTTGGACTAGAACCTGGGAATCCTAACGCTGAGTCACCACTGCTCTAACCACTAGATCCAACTCCTGTAACTTTGAGCAATTGCAATTCTGTTCAGTAGGGGGCAGGGGTGTTTCCCCTCCCCTCACAGTATCATCTAGCCCAATCCTAAACCTCTTCAACAGAACCCACCTCATTGCCTTCCCCGCCGCAAAGTCCCATCACACCCAGGCCTAACCTTGCCCCTATTTGCCTAAGTGAACATCTGTTTAGCATCTGGCAGAGAGGAGAAAGACTTAGAGCCCCAGCTGGCATAAGCCAGTGCACACCGGGGTGGGGGGAATAGGAAGAGCCAGCAGAGAGCTCCTTCCACTGCACAGCTCTGCAGCTGCCCCTCAGTCCTGACCTGCAATGCCCTGCCCTGGGCTCCCCCCACCCTAGCTCTGCCGATGCCCCTCAGTGCTGACCCCTAACCTTCTGCCATTTCAGCCCCGAGGTCGGCAGGGGGCAGTTGTGAGGTTTGTCCATAGCACAGAACTGCTGGACTCTCTGGTCCCCAGCCCAGGTCCCCTGGGCTCTGCAGCTTATAAACTCCAGCCTTAGCTATGTGAATTGTGACAGGAGTCAGGAAGCTACAAACCTGGGGGGAAATCCCAGCTGCCTGTACTGAGGCGGCTGCAAACAGCCTGGCATTACAGCATATTGGAGGGGGGGCAGTAAGGTCTAGTGGTTAGAGTGCAGCACAGCTGGGGATCAGGAGTCCACTGCCAGTTCTGAGAGGAGAGGGGGGTCTAGTAGTTAGAGTAGAAGAGGAGCCAGGACTCCTGGGCTCTGTTTTTGTGATTGGAAGGGTGATTCTGATTCCCTTTGCCCCTGCTCTAACCATTAGCCTCCACTCCCTACCAGGCACCAGCCCCCTCTCCCCCCACCTGGCGAAAAGGGACCATGCACCACCATCTCCCCCTGCTCAAGTTCAGCTGACAACCCCCTCCCCATCCTGCTATGTGGGGGCCTGCACCAGCCTCCACTCCTCCATCCCCCTCTTCCCCCAGCTCCAGTCTCCCACCCCCTCTCCCTTCTGACCCCCTGCTGGTGCCTCTGCCCCCTCTCCAGTGAAAGGGGACCTTGCACCAGCCTCCCCAGCTTTTAGCTCCAGCTACCCCCGCCCCCACTCAGCTCCAGGTCCCATTTCCCCACCTGATGATCCCCCCCCCCATCCTGCTGGAAAAGAACCATGCCCCATCCCCCCAGCCTTGCCCTCCCCCCGCACGAGGGACCATGCACGACACCTCCCCGCCCCCCGCCAGCCGGGAAGGGGCAGAGCCGGCGCCGCGCGGGGAGGGGAGGGGAGGCAGGATCCTCGCGGCGGCTCCGCGCAGCTCTCCCATCCCCCACGCCGCGGCACAGCTCCGGCGCCCGGGCAGGGACCGGGGGGCGCGCGCGGCTCCCACCTCCCGCCGCCGTCTGCAGGGGGGTGGGGTGGGGGCTCGGCGCCGGGAAGTGGCGGGCCGGGGTGGGGGCGGAGAGCCGATCCCCCTCCATCCCCAGCAGACCCGGGCGCTCCAGAAGTGGATCCAAGGCGGGTGTGGGGAGGGGATGGGCCCGGGGGAGCCCGGGCGCTGCGGGGGATAGGTCCCGGGCGCGTGGCGAGTTTGGAATAGAACCCAGGAGTCCGGGAGACAGAGACGAGGGGGCGGGGTGCTGTCCCCTGCTTGGGACCGAGCTATAAAGGGATCGCACCCCTGAAGGCTACAGCGGATGGGACCCAGGCATCCGGGAGGCTGCGTACCCACTGCCTGGAGATGTCAGCGGACCTTATACCCGATGACCGCCCGTGGCTAGAACCCAGGCGTCCGGAGGATCGGTGCTGGGGGTAACCATCCCCCCTTCCCGGATGTGTAGCTTGATTAGACAGCACGGACTGCACCCAACCCCCGACGGATAGAACCCAGGCGTCCGGCGAGTACCCCCACAGTGGATCTAGACCTCGCCCGGAAACTGGATTGAAAACGGATTGAAACCCCTCTCCCTCCCCTTCGCTGGGGGACAGAACCCAGGAGTCCAGGGAGCGGAGGGGTTTGCCCTAGGGAGTCTGAATGTAACCTGGAACTATAAATGGACTGGACAACACGGATTGCACCCCAGGTGGATAGAACCCAGGCGTCCGGGGACAGAGGGGGGGGCCCCAGAGTGTTACATGCCTGCCCCCCATGGATATCTAATTGGATTGGACAATATCGATCGCACCCCCCACGCCGCCGGCAGAGAGAACCCAGGCGTCCGGCGATGCGGGGTGGGGAGGGGGGAGTCTCTGCTGGTGCTGCGGGGGGCTGCTAGCCGTGGAGGGCGCTCGGATCTAGCCGCACACGCGTATCCCCGTTCATGCCACCGCCAACCCGGCACAAGTTGAGCCGCGCCGCAGCGGAGAGAAGCCGCCGGGGAGAGAGGGGCCTACTGGCCCCCCGGGGCAAGGGGACGGCTGGGATGGGGGGCCCCTTCGGCCGGAGTGACCCCGGTCCCCGGGCGTGAGCAGTCCGCAAAGAAGCGCGGAGGCGGCGTGGGGGGAATCGCAGTCCCGGGGATGAGCCAGGGCGCGGGTGGGGGGCCCCGAGACGGGAGACGTGGCCCCCCCTAGAGACAGAGCGCAAGGTAAAAGCATCGGCCGCTGTGCATGGGGCGGGGGGAGCTGGATCGGAGATGGGGGGCAGGTGCTGGATGAGGGCGTGTGGGGGCCTGAGACGGGGCTGAGGGCGGGGTGGATCAGGGACGTGGGGACGGGCCGGGGGGGGGGGGCCTGAAAGGCCTGGAGGGGTGAGTGGCTGCGGGCTGGGCTGGAGGGGCCTGGAGGGGCTGCATCTGAGCTGGAGGGGAACCTGGGGGGCTGCAGAGGGGCTGCCAGGGAGCAGGAGGGAAGCTAGGCAGGGGATAGGGGGCTGGACTGGGGCTGTGAGGGAGCTAGGCAGGAACTAGGGGGCTGGACTGGGGCAGTGGAGTCACTTGGCAGGAGCTGGGGGGCTGGCCAGGGGCAGTGGAGGAGCTTGGCAGGAGCTGGGGAGCTGGACTGGGGCAGTGGGGGAGGGTGGCAGGAGCTGGGGGGCCAGACTGGGGGTGCGGGCTGGACTGGGGCATTGAGAGAACAAGGCACGTGGTGGGGGTTGAATGTGTCTCATTAACTGTGAACGCACTGGTTGAAGGGCACCGGGGTGTGTGTGCAGGGGAGGGGAGGAACAGCAGAGATCCACTCCCAATCTCCCCCCCACCAGAAACAGGGGTGCTGCTGGCCCCTCTGGCTAAGGACAGAGCCTGTGGGTGGGCTGGGGGGGGGAGGGAGCAGTGACCTGCCATCTTCCTGCCCCCCTGCCACAGGCCCCATCCCAGCCAAAGGCCGCAGGGATGGGGGCAGCTGGTGGTAGTGACCCCACCGACAGCAGAGCCTGGCACAGCTCCCCTCCCCCACCAACAGGGGGCATCCTGCTGCCCACTCTGGGAAGGGGGGGCAGTTCGGCGCAGAGCGGTGAGTGTCTGGGGGAGACATGGACAGACGTGCCACTCTCCCCCAATGGCTGGCACCGCACCCCCACGCACAGACGCACCCAGAGAACTGTGCACCTGGCAACACGTGCAGAGTCATGAGCACACACCAAAATCCCGGCTCCTCCACACCCACAGGGCCCCCAGAGATAAATCGGCCCAGACAGAGCAAGTGTCTCCTGCCCTCCCTCTTTCCCAGAGCCCGGAAGAGAACCCAGGAGTCCTGGTTGCCTGTGACATCCTACTCTAACCCAGCAGACTTCAGCTGAAAATCTGCCCCCTGGGTATCTTCTCCCAGCCAGGCCTCCAGCCAGTCTATGAGCCCTCTGATGTGGGTCAGGTACCACTCCCCACCCCTTATGCTTCTGCTGGTTCTGCCTGAGTTTATGTACCATCAGGAGGACAAAGAAGGTGACAACTGTGCCTCTCTTTAGAAGGGCCACGAGGGATCTGGGGCAAATGGAATGGAGGAGTCCTGGCTCTCAGTCCTCCCTGCTCTAACCACTAGAACCTACTCTCCTCCCAGAACTGGGAATAGTGCTTGGAGCAAAATCAGGTTAGGATTTGGGACTCCTGGGTTCTATTCCTGGTTCTGCCACTGACCTTAGGCAAGTCCCTTTGTCTCTCTGTGCCTCAGTTTCCCCTTAGCAAAATGGGGAGAGTGATTCTCACTCCTGCTTTGGGAATTACGCAGGGATCTGCCAGCCCAGCAAATTCTGGATTGACACCTGTGTGGTTGCTTTGACACCAATAATTCTCTTCATGGCAGTGCCACTTAGATACGCCGTCTCTTTTGCTACAGATTTTCCCCTAAGCCCAATACAAACACTGCCAGAAATCTCTTCCCTGCCTTTCTTCAAATGCACTGGAAACAGGATTATGAATATGTTTATCCAGCCCTTCCCCCTGCAGCCTCTATGATCCAGCCAGGGCCATAGGCAAGAGCGAATTTGACTAGAAATGCATTGTTGGAGCTGAGTGAAATGGAGGACCCAGGAGTCCTGATTCCCAGCCTCCTGTTCTTAGCACTGCACCACACTCCCTACCAGAGCTGGGGAGGGAACCCAGGAGTCCTGACTCCTAGCCCCCTCCTTTCCCAGCACCTGTGATAGGAACTCCACATTGATTATTTGAGGATCTGTTTCTGAGGGCATATACGGGGCATGGGGAGTTGGCAGAAAGCGGGGGGATGGGATGGGAGCTCAAGGAAAGGGAGAGGGGAGGGGAAATGGCTATTTCTGTTTTACTCAGTGGTTATCTGATGCCCTGACATGATCCCTCTAAAAAGACAAGGTGGATGAGGTAACGTCTTTTATTGGACCAACTTCTCTTGGGGAGAGAGAAGCTTTCAGGCTACAGAGCTCTAAGGCAGCTCTGAGATTGTTCTCCCTGCACAACGCTGCGCCCTAGACTCCCACCCCCACCCCATAGTTAGCCAAACAGCCTGGAGCAACAGCTCCATCTGTGCACCAGGGCCCTGGAGAAAGAGGATCCTGCCTGACTGCCCCTCACCCCTGCCAATCATGTGCCCATGTCACTGGCGTTATCAGGGTGACCTGAATGCTGGCACTTATTAAATCACTAACTTCCCTTGGCACTACCCTTCAGACAGAAAGGGACGTTGCACAGGAAATGGAGTGCTGGTGGGCTCCCAATCACCTCCTTGTTACCCCCCTACACCCCACTGCCCCCCCCAAAGCTGATAGAACCCAGGAGTCCTGACTCCCAGCCCCCGCAGTCTAACCACTGTACATAGAATGCAAGTTCTTTGGGCCACGGCCTGTCAGGACTCCCAGCTTCTAGCCCCAGATCTGGGCGGGGAGTAGTGTCTCTCTCTGGCTAGGGGGATGCGGGGAATGCAGGGAGCCAGGATTTCAGGCTCCCTTCAGGAGTAGCAGCCATATCTGCTGTCCAGAAAACCAGTTCATCCCCGTCAGCCCTCCTCTCTTCACCCCTTCCAATTGCCTGGCTGTGTGTGTGTGTGTGTGTGTGTGTGTGTGTGGGCTCTGGGACGGATGTAGGAACCAGGTAGCTCTTTAAAAATTCAGTGGCTGAACTATCGACCTGGCTGGTTCCTTGTCTGCGGCACCGGGGTGGGGTGGGGTGGGGGGAAGTGAGTGGCATAGAGAACACTGGCAAGAGGGACTGGGGAGGGATCCTGTCAGTGAGGAAGGTGGTGGCGTGGGGAGCACAGGCTGGAGGGGGGAATCTGGGAGGGATCCAAGTCATGGGGGAGATGGCTGGCATGGGGAGTGTAAGCTAGTAGTGGGGAAGGGATCCCAGCAGTGGGGAAGACCCAGAACTCAGCACTCCTGTCTCCCAGCTCCTCTTGGTGGACCTCACTCCCCTCTGAGTGCAGAGAACAGAACCACAGTGTTTTATAGGCCACAAAAGAGACCACAGGCCCTGGATTAGTTCCTAAGCATGTCCTATAGCCCCAGCTCCTGGAGTCATGGGATTGTACTAGAACTGAAGCTTCCATTTCTCATCCTTATGCTTGGGAAGAAAAGTTGGAAAACAAAACCCAGGTGTAGCTGACCCAGCCCTACCTGCCTGAGGCTGTAGATGGCCTGAGTCGATGGCTCCAAGACAGGGGAGCGGACCTGGGCATCTCAGTGGGCTGTTCCCTCCCATACCCGCTGCTCTGGGAGTCCTGTCAGTCCCGCCCAACCTAAGCAGCCATATCCCAGTTACTAGGGGGTCTGCTGGCAACCCATCCTCTCTGTGTGCAGCTGTCACTGTAAATGAGGCCAGGCCACACTGCAGGGGTGGGGCCACTGTTTGTGAGAGGAGCTAAAGTGCAGGGTTGGGAGCCATGGGGGTGAGGCTGCAGTGCAGGGTGCGGGGGGGGGGGCATAGTATGTGGGGGTTGGGCTATCAACAGCATTTGGAGCAGGTTTATGGTGCAGGGGGTACAGCTCTGGTGAAGGGTGTGGCTATGGGGTGGGGAGGGGCTCTAGAGGAGGGGTGTGGTCATGATGTGACAGGCAGGTATCTGATGCAGGGGTACCACCCTGGTGTGGGGCCATGATGCCGGGGCGTGGCTCTGGTATGGCGTTGGGGCTACAGTGCAGGGATGTGGCTGTGGCATGGAGGTGGGGCTCAGATACAGGGTGGGGCTATAGTATGAGGGGTGAAGCCCCAGGTCCCAACCTGCCTATACCCCTAGACCACCCTTTCCCCATGTCCCTGCTCTTGGCTGCCCTTCGCTCTCTCCATTCTCTGATCCCCTCTCTCCTCCGCCTCCCAGGCACCGCCCGCCCACCCACCATGGCCTGCCTGCTGCTGGTGCTGCTTCTGACAGCGGAGACCCTGGTGTCCTGGGCTGCCTCCTGCCCCTTCCACTGTGTGTGCCAGAACCTCTCCGAGTCCCTGAGCACCCTGTGTGCCAACAAGGGCCTGCTCTTCATCCCAGCCAACATCGACCGGCGCACGGTGGAGCTGCGCCTGGCCGACAACTACATCCGCGTGCTGGAGCCCCACGACTTCCTCAACATGAGCGGCCTGGTGGACTTGACCCTTTCCCGCAACACCATCGACAGCATCCGGCCCTTTGCCTTCGGCGACCTGGAGAGCCTGCGTTCCCTGCACCTGGACGGCAACCGGCTGCTGGAGATCGGTGAGGAGGCCCTGCGCGGGATGCTCAACCTGCAGCACCTCAACCTCAACAACAACCAGCTGGTGAGCATCTCGGCCGCCGCCTTTGACGACTTCCTGCTGACGCTGGAGGACCTGGACCTGTCCTACAACAACCTGCGCCGCGTCCCCTGGGAGGGCATCCGAGGCATGCTCTACCTGCACACCCTCAACCTGGACCACAACCTCATCGACTCTGTCATGGAGGGCACCTTCTCCGAGCTCTACAAGCTGTCCCGCTTGGACATGACCTCCAACCGGCTGTACACCCTGCCCCCTGACCCGCTCTTCGCCCGCTCCCAGACGGGCGTCATCAATCCCACCCCCTACACTGCCACCATTGTGCTGAGCTTCGGGGGCAACCCCCTACATTGCAATTGTGAGCTGCTGTGGCTGCGGCGGCTGGCCCGGGAGGACGACATGGAGACGTGCGCCTCGCCACCCCACGTGGCCGGCCGCTACTTCTGGTCGGTGCCCGAGGAGGAGTTCACCTGCGAGCCGCCCCTCATCACCCGCCACACACACAAGCTGTGGGTGCTGGAGGGCCAGCGGGCTACCCTGAAGTGCCGCGCTATCGGGGACCCCGAGCCAGTGATTCACTGGGTGTCACCGGATGACAAGATCATCTCCAATTCCTCCCGGACCGTCTCCTTCCGCAATGGCACCTTAGATGTGCTGGTAACCACAGTCCGGGACGACGGCCCCTACACCTGCATCGCCATCAATGCAGCGGGGGAGTCCACAGCCCTGGTGGACCTCAAGATTATCCCTTTGCCCCATCGGGGCAATGGGAGCAGTGGCCCGGTGCCACGCCACGACCCGGGCTCCTCCGATATTGCCACCAAGACAGCGGCCAACACCACTGACTTGGGGGTGGGTGAGAGGAGTGTGGAGGTGTCTGATGTGACAGCTGACTCGGCCTTGGTGCGCTGGGCTGTAGACAAGTCAGCCCACACTGCCTGGATGTACCAGATCCAGTACAACTGCACCGTGGATGACACCCTGATCTACAGGTAGGGGGCGCCGCAGCACGGATGAGCTCGGGGAGTGGGTGGGGATGGATGCCATGGCACATCCAGGAAGAGAGAGAAGTTTGGTCATGTCCCAGCCACATCACTGTATCACTGAGAGTCTTGAGTAGGGTTGTGTGGCTGCAGTGCATTGCATTATGGGTATTCTCCAGGGAAGGGGGCGTGCTTGGAACACAGGGCATCATGGATTTTCTCTTCCATGGGGAGTGGCCATAGTACACGGCCTTATGGCTATTCTGCAGTGTAGGGGGCATGGCTGGGCCACACTGGGTTATGGGCACGCTTGTGGGAAGCTTACAGTTAGAGCAGCCTTGGGGTTGTTCTGACTACTCCGGGGAAGCAAAGAGAGGGCTTCGCTGGGAACTGGTCTCTCTGCTCATATGGCATGCGGCTGCCAATCCTGCCCGGTTCCGAGTACTGTGTCCAGGCCCAGAGGCAGCTGCCAGGGCCTCCTGTACGAAGAGCTCCGTGCCCCAACCCAGAGGTGGCTGCGTCTCAGTGCTGGGCGAGGGATCCCCGTATAATCAGCCCCCATGCCCCAACCCAGCGGAGGCTAAATCAGCACTGGGAGCTTGTTGGAGTGGCAGTGGGAAGTCCATGGGGAGCCAGATGATGGGGGTCACGGGGTGGAGAAGGCCATGCCATCCCAATGGTTTATGCTGAGACTATTAAAGATCAAGCTAGAGATGCGAGTAGGTAATAGACATGTGGAGGCGGGGGCGAAAGAAGGGCAGCAATGCCAGGGGTGGGTCCAGATGTAGGGCACCTGGGCTCAGAACTGCTGGGGGAGGGGAGTGTTGTCTAGTGGTTAGGGCAGGGGACTGGACCTACGACTCCTGGGTTCTACCACAGCATCCCTTTCGGTACCTTAGTTTCCCCCTCTCACTCATTGCCTATTTAGATAGTAAGCCCTTCCCCTATTTTGTATGTAGAGGTGACTCAGTCCTGTCTGGAAGCCCCTATGCGGGGAGGGGAGGAGACTTTGGAGGGCAGAGGGCTCTTCAACCAGACAGCAAAGGCAGATCAAGACCTGATGCCTGGGAGCTGAAGCTTGACAAACTGAGGCTAGAAAGGAGGCCACATTTGTAATAAGGAGGGAGATTAACGACTGGAATAGCTGACTCAGGGATGGGTGGATTCCCGAACACCTGAAGGCTTTCCCAAAGCACCTACATGCCTTAGGAATTTAAGTCCCCTCTTCAAAAGAGAGGTGGGGTCTGCACTCCAGAGGCAGTGTGGCCTGTTGGTTACAGCACTAAACTTGGGACTCAGAATTCCTGTATTGTATTCTTGGCTTGGCCACTGATTGACCCTGGCCAATGGCAGCCCTCCCGTACCTCAGTTTCCCCATCTGTAAAATGGGGATAGGATACTGACTGCCTTTGTAAAGGGTTTGAGCTCCAGGGATGAAAAGTGCTGGGTAAGAACTAGGTGTTCTTATGAATGATTCTGGGGGGCCCACCTTGAAACACCTTAAAGGATCCTGCATGTCAGTGATAGGTACTGAGTTTGGAAACCCTTTTGTGGGTCTCAGAGTGCACCCGCCACCCCCCATCACAAATCACTTGAGGCCTTTTGTTGAAGCTGCTTGGGCGAGGGCCCCTGATGCCCTCGCTTGGCCAGAAACGGCAGAGCAGGAGAAAGAGCTGAATGCGTTGATCGAACACAGGATGACTGTGAGCCACCATAAAAACCAGTGTGATCCCAGGCTGGTGCAGGTGAGTGATTTCAGCTGAGGTACGGAAGCATTAATGCCATCGGACAAGGCACTGGGAAGAGCTCAGCGGGATCACTGTGCGCTGTTCTGGTCACCTGTGTTCTAGGAAGATGAATCAAACTGGTCCGGTGCAGAGACGGGCTCCCAGGCTGATCGGGGACAGGAGACTGAGAGAGCTGGGCCTGTTTCACCTGGCGGGCGAAGGCTGAGAGGGGATCTGCTCTCTGAAAATACCCCGGGGTGGGGGATAACCCCAGGGAGGGAGAAGAGCTGCTGATGTTAAAGGACAGTGTTGGCACAAGAACAAATGGGGACAAACTGGCCGGGAATCAACTGAGACTGGAGCTGAGAAGATTTGTGCTCAACAGAGAAGGGAGGGTCTGGAGCAGCCTTCCAAGAGGAGCAGTGGGGGGCAAACACCCCACTCGTTTGAAGATGGGGCTGGCTACGTTTCTGACAGGGCTTCTAGGCAGGGCTTGGGTTGGCTGCGAAAGCAGAGACTCAGCGATCGAGGAGGCTCCTTCCAGTCTGGGGTCTTACGAGCAGCAGATCTGAGGCAGGATGCAGGCACGGCGGGGAGGGTCGTCAACGGGTTGTTAGTGGGGCTGTTCAGCGAGGTCCTTCCTGCTCCCTGAAATCTCTCTCTTTCAGGATCATCCCGGCCAGCAGCCACCACTTCGTGCTGAAGCACCTGGTCCCAGGCGTGGACTACAATCTGTGCGTCCTGGCCATCTTCGACGACACAGCCACTGCCCTGGCCGCCACGCGCCTGCTGGGCTGTGCCCCGTTCTCCACGCAGGAGGCGTACCCGGACTGCCACTCGCTCCATGCCCACTTCCTGGGGGGCACTCTGACCGTCATTGTGGGGGGCATTATTGTGGTGACCCTGCTGGTTTTCACCGTGGTCATGATGGTGAAGTATAAGATCTGTGGCAGCGCCCACTCTGGCGTGCCCAAAGTCTCCAACACGTACTCACAGACCAATGGGGGGCAGCCGGGGGTGCCCAATGGGATGCTGCTGCAGCGGGGGCCGAAGGCGCAGCACCGGAGGGCGAGGGGCAAGCCCACCCGGCCAGAGGCACCAGAGCGCAGGACGGCAGAGGGGGTGGTGGCGTGCCAGGGGGACCCGCCGGACCTGGGCACCTCCAAGGCCAAGCGGAGCTGCTCGCTGGACATGGGGGAGATCTCCGCCAGCGCCTGCTATGGCTATGCCAAGCGGCTGAGCATCATGTGGACCAAGCGCAGCCAGTCAGTGCACGGGATGCTGGCCAGCTGCGCGGCTGACGGGGAGGGCAAGCGGGGCGGGGCTTTCGCCAGCGCGGAGGAGCTGGAGGAGAGCGTGGTATGACCCAGGTGGGCGGGAGCGCACCGCACTGGAGCAGCCGGCTGAAGGCCGGCGAGGGGACAAGGAGGGCCTCGGAGCCGACACGGTGCCACACCATCGGATGTGGTGACAGCCGACTGGACGCGGCAATGCGCCAGCCACCCCGGCAGCCACCTCTCTGAGCCGGTGCCACGCCAGCCAGCGTGGCAACCCCTGATCCGACCCAGCAACACTTGAGCCAACGCGGTGACCCCGATCTGACACAGTGACGCCAGGTCTGACTCCACTAGGCTGGGGCCTGCACAGCAGCACCCCTTCCAACACTGGATTTTCCCCAGGGGGAGTGCCCAGCTGGACAGAGACAGAACCCCACATGGTTGGGGGTGGGGTTGGGTTTTGCTATCGGACCTGGTTTGACTCGCCATGCTAGGCTGGGAATGTCTGGAAATCCTCGGCTCTTCCTGCTGGCACCCCCACCTTGGTGCACATGGTGTGAGACACACAGATTGGAAAATGGGAGCTAGGGGGGGAATTGGTGCTGGATCAGAGAAGCGGGGCCTGGACAGACAATCAGTACAAGATCAGAGAGGAGGTGGGCCTGGATGGGGGATTGGTGTTAGAATGGAGAAGGGTCCTTTACAGGGAATGGGCCCCAGATCACAGAGAGCCTGGACAAGGAGTAGGCTCTGGATTGGCGAGGGGCCCGGATGGGGGATGGGTTCCGGATTGAAGAGGGGGATGGGCCCTGGATTGGAGAGGGGCCTGGATGGGGGATGGGCTCTAGATTGAAGAGGGGGATGGGCCCTGGATTGGAGAGGGGGCCCAGAGGGGTATACAAACTAGATCGCAGAGGGTGCACCTGGATGGGGGATTGATAGTGAGTCGGGGGGCTGGACGGGAAATCAGCACCAGACTGGATGGGGAATCTCAGTACCAAGTATTTTATGTTTTGTTTTTGTTTTTAAAATCATTTGCCTAAATAAATAAATAAACCGGAGTCATTGAGGGTTCGAGTCTGGCAATCGACAGAGAGCAGCCAAGACGGGTTTGTGAGCACTGGGTGAGGGATCCCTGTACAAACAGCCCCTCTGCCCCACTCCAGAGCTGCTGCACCAGGTCAGAAATCCCTGTATTAACAGCCTGCTGCAGCAACTCTGCCTGTAACTAAGTGTAACCGAAAGGAGGAAGTGCTGGGAGCCAGGGCCCCTACCCTGAGAAGGGAGGGCTGCCCTAAGTGTGTGTGTGGCGTGATGTGGGTCACCAACCTGCACTGGGGGCCTGGCACGGGCATAAGATTGTGGGAGCTGGAATTGGGGGAGGGACTGTGGGGAGCCGGACTGAGAGCTGCAGCTCCAGACCTTGACATTTCTACACAACAAGAATTACCACGGCAACAACAGCCACACGAAAGAGCCTGTAGCCTTGAAAGTGAAAGATTCACTGGGCGCTGCACAGCTGGGGATGGCAAGGTGAGCGCGTCTTGCTGCAGAACAGATGCATCTTCCTAAAGAGAGCATTAACTCTCCCCTCCCCCCTTCCTCAGGAGATCCCAAAGGTGCACGTGCACTCGGGACAGCGCCCCTCCCCTCAGAACGATCAGCTCAGGCTCTCGGCAGACTCAGGCTGGTGTCATTGCGGTGATTACACTCGGGGCAGTTCCCCTCTCGGAGCAGTTGGCTCAGGCTCTCAGCAGACTCAGGCAGGCTCTGGTGACACTTGGGTCACCTCTCCTCCTCAACCACAATGCCTGGGAGAGGTGATCCTCCCACAATCACCTCACTCCAGGAGCTCGGGCCTTGCTTCTTGGTCTGTAGCACCAGTGCCATTGCCCAGAATAGGAGGGGTGCCCGGGATGGGACACCCTTGAACCCCATAGCAGTCACCTGCATTCAGAAACCCCACACACTCAGTGCACCCCTATCCCAGCGTGCCAGGCCAGTGAGTTGGCTCTTCCAAGTGCTCTTCGGAGCACAAGGGAAGTTAAAAGCCAGGCACTGATGACAATGGGGGATGGGGGGAGCAGGATGAAATCGGTTCTGCGAGGGGTGGAATCTGACTGAGGAAGAAATTGGGGGCAGGAAGCAGAATGGAAGGGGAGCTGGGGATGAGATGGCTGGTCAGGGAAGGAGTAAATAAATCAGGGTGGGGTAGGTATGGGCATGGATAGATGGAGGGGTGTAGGGAGGTAGGGGGGTGGATGAATAGAGGGGTGGATTGAGGGGTGTGAAGGGTAGGGAGGTGGAGGGGGATGGATGGATGGAGGACTGGGAGGTAGGGAGGTGGATGGATGGATGGATAGAGGGGTAGGGGGTAGGAAGGTGGAGGGGGATGGATGGATCGAGGGCTGGGGGCTAGAGACGTAGAGGGGAATGGATGGATCGAGGGCTGGGAGGTAGGGAGTGGATGGATGGATAGAGGTAGAGGTGGAGGGAGATGGCTGGCTGGAGGGGTTTTGAAAGGAGGGAAGGGGAGGATGACTGGAGGGGTGGAGGGTAAGGAGGTAGAAGGGGATGGATGGATTGAGGGCTGGGGGTTAGAGAGGGAAGGGGATGGATGGATCGAGGGCTGGGAGGTAGGGAAGTGTAGGGGGATGGATGGATTGAGGGGTCGGGAGGTAAGGAGGAGGAGGTAGAGGTGGGTGGCTGTCTGGAGGGGTGTCGAAAGGAGGGAAGGTGACGATGATTGGATGGCTGTGGAGGGGTAAGGAGGTGGAGGGGAATGGATGGATTGAGGGATGTTGAAAGGAGGGAGGAGCGGGAGGGAGATGGATGGATGTAGAAGGCTGCGACAAAGACATGGAGGGCTGTGTTTGGTGATGATTCCCAAGTGTGGTGCTGACTTTCCCCAGCTAGAGAGGGGTCCTTAATGAAACCCAATTCTGTGGCCTTGGCCCGAGTAAGCCCGGCCAGGTGGGGTAGGGGGAGGAAGGAGCCTGGCAGACAGGCGAGGTTAGATTGCAAAGCCCCCGGGCTCGGGGAGACACTCGGACTGGGCTGTCAAAGGAGGCCCAGGAATGCAGGTGCCCAGATCAGTGGGTTTGAGGCATTAAGGGTCTGCATCTCCCAGACTGAAGCTGGTGGGTAGATGCCCAACGAGCGGGTGAGCGTCCCCGCAGTGCTCATAGATTTCAAGACCCAAAGTACCCTTTGTCCGTGTCGTTTTATAACCCAGAAGCTCCTATAGCCATTCCCACTTCCAGTCCAGATCTGCTGGTTGAGCCACAGTGCAGCTTTGAGCCATCCAGTCTTGTTACAGAGACTCCAGTGAGGGAGAACCCACTGCAGTGAAGGCGTCTGACTGTGCATGGGGATCTAGCCCTTGTTCCAGACACCAGTGATTGTGGTTTTCTCTAGACCCGGGAAGACAGAGCTACACACTCCAAGCTAGACAAAGTGTGATCCTGTACAATAAGATTCCAGGATTGTCACCTGTCCAGGTGTCACTCGGAGGTCTAGACTGTCTGGGGAGTCAATGGGAAGGGATGGAGGCAGCTACAAGCACGGCTGAGAGCTCTTCCGGTTCACAATACCCCCAGGTTCAATCATCACGGGGCTTTGCACCTGCTACCATCCAGTTTTTAAGTTCTCGGCCATTCTGACATGACAAATGGCACCCGTGTGGCGTAACAGCCACAGTAAAGGCATGTGTCCACGCCATACTAAGAGTTCTAGGCCACTGTGAGAGCAGAAGTAACTCAACCAATCAGCACCCTGGCTCAACAGTTAATTTGCATGCAACAATTTCACTGATTAACGGAGGGAGATTGCAAAGGTGGTGAATTACTTCGCCCAGCTACCAAACCTGTGTGATGGCCTGGGCTTTCAGCTAGTAGTATCATAATAACAATCCCTAGCTCTTTTCTTCAAGCGCTTTACAAAGGAGGTCAGAATCATTATTCCCATTTCACAGATGGGGAAACTGAGGCACAAAGCAGGAATGTGACTTGCTCAGTGCCACCCAGAAGGCCAGTGGTTGAGCCAGGAATAGAACTCAAGTCTCCTGAATCTCAGTCCAGTAGACTAACCACTAGGCAATGCTACCACCATCAATTTGCCAGGTCCAGCTGCTCCAAAAATCATCAGGCTGAGAGAAATCGCAAGATTATCTTACCAAACATGTGACATTATTAAAAACCCATCCAGGTTCTGTTTACATTCTAGGCTTTGTAGCTTCTAGTGGGAGACGGTCCCCTAGTTATTACTGTTATGTCTGGCCTAATAATTCAGTACAGAAATACTGAAAATGAATTCAAAGAGGTTAGAGGATGCTGATTAGGAACATAGAGACGGAAAACAGGTAGCTGAAACCACTCAGACAGCAATCAAAAACCACAGTCAATTTGCCATTGTGATCATGTGTCTGTTTCGGGGCCACTTCCTGCTCTGGGATGCTAGATGATTTCTAGATCTGTCCAAGGAGTTGGGTTAATGCAGCTCCTGGCTTCTATTTAACACCATAGCACTGTGCAAAATAAACCAGCAAAGTTGAAAATCCCAACAGGGTGAGGGGCTGTAAACTGGGAACTCTGAGCGAACAGCCCGCATTTGTACCACAGACTCCATCCCAACCTCTCCCCCTCCCCCTCGGCATGGCAATTGGCAGGGGTACCAGACCTTGCATGGAGATCTGCAGGTGTTTCAAAACCCTGCCCTTTCATCAGACAGCCCCACAGGGACAGGTCTCACAGTGGAGATGCTCCCCAGCCTCAATTTCTTCATTATTCATTTCATCCCTTCCTCCACTCCCGCTGCACACCCTGCTACACAATCCCCTCCCTAGAGTTTGCATCCGGCCCATCCACTCCAGAGTTTCACACAAGTTAAGTCCAGAAGGGCTCCTCAGACCATCTAAGATGAACTGCTGAATGGCACAGGTCAGAGATTGTCACCCAGTTACCCCTGCCTGGAGCCCCAAAACTTGGGTAGGACTAAAACATCTCCCACTCGGGATTTGAAGCCATCAAGATGGAGAATCCGCCTCTTCCCTGGGAATTTTGTTCCAATGGCTCTTCACCCGCACTGTGAAACACGGGGCATTATTCCGAAGTGGGAGGTGTCTGGCTTTACCCTCTAGTCACTGGTTCTTGTGCTGCCTCCATCTGCCAGATTAGAGTGCTAAGTGTTTAGACACCATAATCAAGCCACTCTTGAGCTTTATTATGAGAAGTTAAACAGATTTAAGTGTAGGCCAAGGCCAAGTTAGATCGGTCTAGCCATGTTGGCCGGGAGGGAAAAACCACGCCCCTGACCCACAGCAGTGGTACAAAACCCTCAGCTCGGGCCATGGCAAAGTGTGTCAGGGATGCAGGGTTCCTTATGGCGCTGGACGCTGCGTCTGCACTAGGGGACTCTGCCAGTATCAGCTTGGCAGCGGAGACGCAGCCTCAGTCTCACACTGGCCGGCTTTTTTTCCAGGCCTTGTATCATTTTTGTGGCTCTTTTCTGCCCCCTCTCCAATTGTTCAACACCCTTCCTAACACAGGGCCCCCAGAAGTGGCCGCACCATCCTAGGACGGGTCTCCCCCGGGCCGTATGCAGAGGTAAAATCCCCTCCCTGCTCCTCCTCCCTGTTCCTCTGTCTACTCAGCCAAGGGTCACATGGGGAGCTCAGGGGCAGTTGCTTGTCCTCTATGACCCCTGAGCCCTGTCTGGAGACTCTGGGATACAGTCTCCGATCTACAGGCATGGCTTCGATGCCCGACCTTGCCTTTGGCGGCACGGAAACGTGTGGTGTTTTGAATGGCCCAGAGAGCCCTGGAGAACTGTCCTCAGCGTTATCTACTGCGGCGACCTGCCACCCGCCAATCTGATCAGCAGCAGTTTTACGCTGACCTCCAGATCACTGAGAAAGTCATTGAACAGCGTGGGGCAGAGAACCGGGTCCAGCCAAATGCTCAGCGTCCTCACAAATCAGTCCTCCCCGCTCCTCTCCCTTCCCAGTCAGGTGGCAAAGGATCCTGTCAACCCAAAGCTGCAGGGAAGGAACCGAGACCCACTAACAGGCTGCAGTATGGATCAATAATGCCTTGCCACAGCAGCGTGGGGACAAGCCCCGGCTGGCAGAATATGCCAGGGGGTCGCTGGGAGTGCAAAGTCCCTGCAGGGCAGGCAGGCTTGTGGGGGTGATGGGGTGGTGCAGAGGTGAACAGGGCTCTGCATGTTGAGACATCAAGATGCCCCCACTTGTGGGAATGGCGGAAAAGGGGCATGTGCCAGGCCCGGCAAGAGGGAATGCTGGAAACGGTGCTGGATGGGGAATCCTGGATTCTATTCCTCACTCTGGGAGTGGGATCTATTGGTTAGAGCAGTGGGGGGAGGGGATAGAGTCAGGACTCCTGGGTTCTGTTCCTGGCAAGCAGGGACTGGTTCAGAGCCAAGACCTGCTGGCTGACCCTGGGCAAGTCGCTTCCCTTTTTTTGGGTCCCCATGGCAGCTCTTTGGGGCAACAGCAAGAGGAGCATTGTAAGTGATCATCACACACAGACGGGTGAGGGCCCCTCGGCAATTGCATTTTAACGCACATAAGTTTGTAATATGGTCTTGACATGCTGTCCCAGCCCTGGGCTCTCACTCCCCAGTGCTCCCAATCTCAACCCACAACCTCCTGCTGTCCCAGCCCTGGGCTCTCTGCTCAGTCCTACTGATGCTCCTCAGTCTTGACCTGCAGTCCCCTGCTATCCCAGCCCTGGGATCCCCCTGCCCCTCAGTCCCACCTCCCAGACCCCAGCTAGCTCAGCTCCTCCGGAGCAGTATTCTGCTATGTGTAAACATTGTCTTTGGCTCATGCATCACTAGCACAGATCAGCAGCAGGGAACAAGGTCTCGGAGCCCCGTGGGCCGTGGATAAACTCAGAGGAATTGTGGCTGCGTGTGGCAGCATCTGGAGAGAATTGTGCTGGGGTCACATGAGGAGAACTGCGCCAGGCCCAAACAAACTACAGGCCCCTCAACCCCAACCCATGCTCCCCTGCCACTCAAGCCCTGTACCCACTCCCTGGTTTGCCGATGCCCCTCAATCCCAGCCTGCAGCCCCCTGCTATCCCAGCCTGAGCTCTCCTGGCCTCCTCCACAGCTTTGCCGATGTCCCTCAATCCTGACCCGCAGCCCCTGGCTATTCAAGCCTGGGGCTCCCCAACATGTTTAAAAATAGCCTCATCCGTCAAGACACTGCACAGATCCTCACCTGAGCTTCTGTCCTCAAAATACACAGCCAGTCTCCTCGGGGAGGAGGTACTTGGGAGGGGAGGCTAGTGGTTAGAACAGGGGGAGCTGGGAGCTTGGAGTCTCATCTGTGCCTCAGTTTCCCCCAGGTAGTTGGTGACGTGAAGTTATGGTTCCCTGGGCCTTGTCTATTTCCCATGACAGGCTCCTGCTGTCTGACTCCACTGGCACCAGGACAGGATGGGCGAGAGACTTGGCTGAGCTTAAGGGGGTGCGAGGGGATGGGATCCCAGCCCAGCCCATGGATAATGTGGGTTCATCAATTCCCCACCCACCCTGGAACTCCAGTGGGAGGGCCTGGAGCGTGGTGTCCTGCAGGGAGCACTCCCCGCTTTTTGCCAAGCAGAGCCTGGTGAGAGCTAACCAGGGCACTGCCACCTCAGGGGTACTGCTGCTCCCTCTCTAACAGGCAGGTCCTATGAATCGCAGTTGTCTGCTCTGCACTCAGTGGCTCCCAGAGTTCTAATACAAAGGGGAAACTGAGGCACACAGCTGGGGTGGGACTTGACCAAGATCACCCAACAGGCCAGATCTGGGGATAGAACACACGAGTGTTGACTCCCAGAGCCCCACAACCCATCATCTCTACCCACTAGCCCCACTCCTCTCTCTGAGCTGGGCTAGAACCCAGGAGTCCTGAATCTCAGCTCCCTCTGCTCTACCCACACTGCCCCTCCAGCTCGAGACACTGATTTCAAGGCCAGAAAGGACCGTTCTGTGACTCTGGGAGGAGACTGGTGGCTAGTGATTACAGCAGAGAGGCTGGAAGCCAGGACTCCTGGGTTCTACCCCCAGCTCTAAGAGGGGAGTGGTGTCTAGTGCTTAGAGGAGGATTTGAGGATTCTGATCAGCCAGACAGCTCAACCTCTGGGACACTGCAGCCCTGAGACTCCCCCAAGCCATTCCCCCATGTCACTCAGTGACTGTTGCTTATATCAGCTCTTTCAACTGCCAGAGCCTCACTTGACCCTTTGGGTGGCGGGCCTAGGAGCTCATCCCAGAATCCTTTGGGACCAGGGGCACCAGCCCTACCCCCTTCTCCACCCCCAGCTCTGCAGTGCTTCGGCTAGCTGTCCCTCCAGGCCTGATTAGCCCACTTTAATGAAGCACCCTGGCTAAGCCCTCCCCGCCATGGCATGGTTTAATGAGGTAGTCTTTGGGCAAGGCTGGGTTTTAATTAACTCCGCTGCCCAAGCCAGCCTGAGTGCATGGACAGTTCAGCCCCTAGGGAAGAGGCTGCTGCTGGGGGTCAAGGAGGGTTGGATTTCATTCACCCCCAGGCTGGGTCTGTAAGGGGGCTCCTCAGGGATAAGGGATAGATATTGCAAGGGGGAGAAAAGCTGCCTACAGTGCTTAGATAGCTGGGACAACGTGTACACCAACCACTAGATCCCACTTCCCTCCCACAGCTGGGGACAGACCCCAGGAGGCCTGACTCCCAGCCCCCTGCTCTAACCACTAGACCCTACTTCCCCCCATAGAGCTCTGGACAGAACCCAGGAGTCCCTGCTCACAGACCTCTCTCTGCCTGCTCTAACTACAGTGCTTCCCCTCCCCCGACTCTCAAAACCAAGAACAGAGCCCAGGAATCCTGATTTCCAGCCCTTCTTGCTCTAACCCCTAGACACCACTCTCAGCACAGATATAACCCCAAAGTCCTGGCTCCCAGCCCCTTCTGGCTCAGAAGATCTGATCCCACGCCCCTCCCAGAATCATAGTTAGAAGCCAGGAGCCCTAACTTCCAGCCTCTATAGCCACTAGACCACACTTCCCTCCCAGAGCTGGAGATAGAACTCGGGTTGGGCACAGAAACTGTTTACCCAAGAATCCCTTGCCCAGAGCTGAGATGCAGCCACCTCTGGGGCGGGGCATGGAGGTTGTTCATACAGATATCCCCTGCCTGGTGCTGAGACGCAGCTGCCTCTGGGGTGGGACATGGAGGCTATTCATACAGATATCCCCTGCCTGGTGCTAAGATGCAGCTGCCACTGGGGTGAGGTGAAGGGCTGTTTTATTGTGACACTTGTTACACTGCACAATAAGTTCCCCTAGGAAGTGAACCAGAGTCCTTTATCCAGGTGAAAATGCGTTGGGATTTAGGGAGGCAGAGTGGGAATCTGGGCTGGACCCCTGGGTTTACAGCCCAAACACTGTGAAAAATCCTAAAGGATCATTAATAACCACAACTGGGCAAAACTTCAATTTATTTCTTATCTGAAAAGCAGCCCAGCGCCCCCTAGCTTTACTCTGGGGCATCAGGGTCAGCACTCACAGCCAGGGGTGAGCACCCCCTACTGAGCCCCCACCCTGCTCCCTGCAGACACTGCCTCAATGGTGCCACACTAAGGCAGTGGGGAGAGCACTGACTGTGACAGAAGAGCGCCTCCTACTGATCTGTTCACACCCTGCTCCCTTGGCAATCTTCCCTGCAGGACTAATTTCCAGCTGTGTGGCTCTGGATTAGAACGTTATTAGCCATTCACTCCCAGGTACCCAACCAATTTGCCTTCCCCCTCTGCTGCTCAGCCCAGGATCAATCAGGAAGAATTATTAACACCCAGCTTTGGCTGATGTGGCTGATAATATCTAAGGCCAAAAGGCCCACTCTCTAAAGTCCCCTCGCTCCCCTGGCCTGGGGAATGTCTCTCTGTCCTGTTGGCTCCCTGGGAGAAAGGAAACACCCCGGTGATAACTAATTACAGAATAAAGAGGAGGGTGGGAGTACCACATAGTCCACCAGGATCGGCCCTGGCTGTTCTTAGAATAATACAACCCAGAATTATTGAGCCAGAAAGGCTATGTATGAGAGGAGGAGTGTGATCAGTAGACAGAGCATCAGACTGGAAGTCTGGACAACTGATTCTATTCCCAGCGCTGCCACCAACCTTGGGCAAGTCACTTCCCCTACCAGTGCCTCAGGTTCCTTTCTCACCAGTTGTCTATTTAGACTGCGAGCTCTTTGACGCAGGGACTATTTCTCACTGTGTATCTGTGTGGTACCTGGCAGAACAGGAGCCCAGTCTTTGTTGGGGTCTTTAGGTGCTACTGGAATAATCACCCAAGGGGCACGCAGTCTGCCTAGTCTTCCAGGACAAGCAGATACAATCCCCAAAGGACTGGCAGGCTCGAGAGTCAAGCAGACCCTTAAACCAGAAGATGAGACATGAAGGGGCTCAGAATGACGTGATCTTAAGACCCAATGCCGCAGGCATTTATAGAGCTCCATGCTGCTGGGATCTCCACCCCCATTTGCTCCTAGCTCCAATGCTCTGAAACGAGAGTGTGTGTGTGTGTGTGTGTGTGTGCGTGTGTGTGTGTGTGTACACGCGTGCGCCTGTGCCAGGGAAAAGAGCCCAGAAGGGAGTTGGAATGGGGTGAGCTGCGTGCTCGGTGGAGGACAGGGTCTGAAGAGAACATGGTAAACTCTCCTCATCTTGTATCTTGGTTACTGCAACACCCCTGCTGTTTCCAGCTTGCCTTGCTCGCGTCCATTCAGCAGGTGGCTGCAAAGATCATCCTCCCAGCCCATCGCTTTGAGCCTATCCCCCCATCCCTGAATCCCTCCACTGCTCCCCCTCTTCATCACACCAAGGAGACCCACTCCTCTTCCCTTTCAAGGCCCTTCGTGGCCAATCCCCACCCACCCCATCAGCTCTCATTCACTCCCGAGATGTCAGCTCCCACCTCCAATCAGCTTCAGGTGCCAGCCTCCATCGCCCACTCGATTTACAATCAAGCCTCTTTGTGCTTTTGCCCAGCCTGCTTCGCACCCTTGGGAGGGGCTGCAAATGGCCTCGCTGGCCTCCTTCAAACTCTCCTGTGCCATGAAGCCCACACAAAATGAACGGTTAGGCTGCTGGCGTGCAGAGACCACTGCCCATCTCACTGCCTGGGGCTGGGCCATTGTTTCTGTGGGCTCCCCCCTCTGTCTGTATCCGCCTCTTGTCTTTGCCTTAGATTGGAAGCTCATTAGGGCAGGGGCCGTCTTTCTGCTCTGTGTTTGTACAGTGCCTGGCGCAAGGGGGCCCTGGTCCATGTCACGCCCGCAATACAAACGATACATCGGGCTCACAAGAAACACCCTGTATAGGGCAATCCCAGCTAGATCTGACATGTGACTGGAATCCCCCCGGCAACCGACGCTGCTGGCAGGTGCCTCCATTGAATTATGGGCTGGAAACAGGATGCACCAGCAGCCCGGGGCTGTAATTCGTAGCTGATCATGGGGCATCAGGAACAGAGATCCCCTCGGCAGGCTGAAGGGTTGTATATCTATGGGGGAAGTGGCTGCAGGTTGTAGGCAGCCTGACAGTAGCTGTCCGATTCAATAGCTGAGATCCCCATACGGCTTCAGAGTGCTCCTTGTCTTTGAAGGAGAGGGGGAGACAGGCAGAAACAGAGGCAGAGGGTAAGAGAGCTGTGATGTTACGTGAGGACAGGAAATGGGATATGGGGCCTTCCCCCACTCTAGACTCATAGACTTATGGACTTTAAGGTCAGAAGGGACCATTATGATCATCTAGTCTGACCTCCTGCACAATGCAGGCCATAGAATCTCACCCACCCACTCCTGTAATAAACCCCTAATCTACATCTGAGCTACTGAAGTCCTCATATCTTGGTTTAAAGACTTCAAGGGGCAGAGAATCCTCCAGCAAGTGACCCATGCCCCATGCTGCAGAGGAAGGTGAAAACCCCACAAGGCCTCTGCCAATCTGTCCTGGAGGAAAACTCCTTCCCGATCTCAAATATGACAATCAGCTGAACCCTGAGCATGTGGGCAAGACTCACCAGCCAGACACCCAGGAAAGAATTCTCTGTAGTAACTCAGATCCCATCCCATCCAACATCCATTGGGCATATTTACTGCTAGTAAGCCAATATTAGGCTATCCCATCATACCATCTCCTCCATAAACCTATCAAGCTTCATCTTGAAGCCAGGGGGCTTTGGCTCCATTTTAACCCCAAGGCAGGGAAACTGGCTGGCTTAGGCGGCAGGGAATGGGCCTCTCCCCTCTCGAAGGCGCTCCCTCTCTCTGGATCCAGGTCAGGGGACCAGATGACTCAGAGATTCAGTGACTAAAAATCAATTCAATCCACTCCGTATGGGTCTCAGCCCAGTTTCCCATCACCAAACCTCTCTCGTAAATGCTTGCCCTGAGTTACATCATGTTCCAATTTTCCACCTTGCTTTGCATGGTCATCTGATTGATGGGAGGTAAAACGGGGAGGGGGAGGAGGAGGGGGGAAGCTCTTCTGAGTTTGTAGACAGCATCTGGTGCTGCCATTAGTTGAGAGTAGACTCAGATCTGTGCAGTGCCTGGCATAATGGGGCTCTGATCCTTGCTTCCATCAGAACATAGAGAAAAACCAGTGATCATCTCACATACTCACAGCCAAGCAGTAGCAGATTTAGAGGATCTGCAGGTCAGTTTCCCACTGAAGGAGCAATCAGTGGAGTCTGGGGGAACACAGTTAGTGTTGCTAGTTTATTTAGACTATACACAGCAGTCCTGGGACAGAAATGGTTGCACATGGCATGCACAATCCTTTCTCTCTGATATCTCTGTCCACACACCAGTGCCTGACTCCCAGGGATCGACTGAGTCTCATGAAGGGGACTCAAGCAGGAAGCCAAATCTCCAACTGCTTGCAACAGCTCCCCACAAGAAGGAACAGCACCATCAAACTAACAACACCATCAAACTAACAACAACAACATGGCATTTGTTCAAAGACTAGACTCCGCTGGTACACTGGGAACTTGTGAGACAATTTACAACAGCACCACCTGCTGACTGCCTCAGAATACTAGCTGTCAGGACTCCAGCCTGCAAACTCAACAGGGATTATGAAGGAGCAGAAAGGGTCAGCAGGTTGGGGCCTGACTTCTAGTCCTGGCTCTGCCATTGACCTTATGCCTCTGTTTCTCCTCCTGCCCCTTGTCTGTCTAGAATGTACATTCTTGAGGGCAGGGACAGTCACTGTGTCAGTGCAGCATGGGGCCTTGATCTCAGTCAAGGTCTGTGCAGCATTTGGGGCTCCTGATCTCAGTGGGAGCCTCTAGGTGGTACCATAATCATCAAGTGGTGGGGAAAATGCCCCAGTATGTTTTTATGACCACAGGGGTCAAGGGCTGTGTGTCACTTGGTCATCCGCAATGAGCCTTTGGCCAAGTGCTGTACTGACCTCGACTGGGTTTGGAGCCCTTGCTGTGCCAGGTGCTGCACAGACACATAGTGAGAGGCAATCCCTGTTCTGAGTAGCTAAACACAGTTTAGGAAGGGAAACTGAGGCACCGAGCAGGGCAGGGTCTTACCCAAGATCTCACAGGTCAGTCAGCACCCGGAATGGAACCTTGGAATCCCGATTCCCACTGGACCATGCTACCCACTAAACCACGGTACCTTTCACTCAACCCATCCCCAAGCCTGATTCCTGTTCCCTTATGGAAGTCTAGTTCCTCAGCTAGAAAGGTTCAGGAGTTACAAGAAAGCCAGGTGTGGACTTTAGTGGGCACAGGGAGGAGTCAGTCTCCTCTTGCTGTTCTAGGGATGGGTCCAATTGCCAGTGCCATCCTATGTACTCACCTGGGCAAAGCAGTCACTACAGCCTGGTGAGATGGCGAATCGCCTGCAAAGTGAGACAGTGATAAATAACTGGCCGCACGGGACGGGATGGCCCCAAACTAAAACATATTGGTATATGAGGAGGGGTAATTTAGTGCTAACAGGCCAGATGGTGCCAGCCAACCGCGCCATGACAAAGACAGATCGGGGGACGCGCCAGTGCGTGGACTGAACAAACAACACAGATGGCACGGGCTGCCGGCGAGAGAAGGGTGAGTTATGGAGCAGAGGGAGGGGAGGTGTGAGCAATCTCTAGCAAGGCGGATGTGCGTGTCTTAGAACTCTCACCACCAAGGCGGGGTATGTCTGTGTTCACTAGCAAGGTGGCTGCGTGGGTGTCCTGGCCTTCGATCAGACTTTTAAAGCAGGCAGCATAGGCTGCTAGATAGAGCAGCACACTGAGACTCAGGGCACTGGGACCTTTTCTGGGCTCTCCCACTGATCTTGCGCAAGTTTCTTTCCCTCTTGGTGCCTGTTTCCCCTCCCACCCAAATCAATCAATCAGCCAACCTATCCTAATCTATCTATCCATTGTCCTTATCCAGCCCCATCATTACAGTATCTGGGCACCTTGTAACCCGCAATGTATTTATTATCACAACACCCCTGGGAGGTTGGTATTACCCTCAGTGAAGACTGGGAAACTGAGGCCCTGCCAGGCTAAATAACTTAATCCAACGACAATCCTCTCCCAGAAGTGGGAGGAGAACCCAGGAATCCTGCTCCTGCTCCCCTGGTTTAGCCCACTAGACCTCACTCCCCTTCCAGAGCTAGGGGGAGAACCTGGGTGTGCTGCAGTGTAGCCCAGCCCCCAACCCATTAGCCAACCCTGCCTCCCAATGAAGATGATCAAGGTGACCCAGGGCTGCTTGCTTGGGCCCTGTCCTGCCACAAAGAGTGGGCTACATGGCATTAAGGGCTCTGAGATGCCAAAAGAAACCTGCAGCAGCCCAGTCCTCTATGCCCACAGCTCAGCAAAGCTGCCAGCCATGCCCGGCTCCCTGCGCCCCACTCTCCTGCCTTTATCGGTGTCTAGATCAATGGCAGAGGCTGGCACACAGAGCCCAATTCAGCTGACGCTCTCCCGCTCCTCCTCGCCCCCTAACTCTTTTGCCCAGAAGCCACGAGAGCTGGGCCAGGCTATTGACCCCTGTGCCATTTAGGCGCCTGCCCGGGTCCGGGGTATCCATGTCACTGCAGTGGAGGCTGTGCTCTGGAGGCACTACGCCCAGGGGAGGAGGGGAGGGCTGTTCTGAGGAGCTCACTGCTGCCACGGCCTGTGGAGAAGGAGCAGGGAGCCAGGCACCAGTGCCAAGTTTGCCCAGCTGTGGGCAGAAGGTGGGACAAGTTCCTTCTGGCATCTCAGCCCTCTTAATCTCAGGCGGGAGGGGGAGGGAGGAATCCTGAGCTGGTGTCTTTAGTGTGGGGACATGGTAATTGAGGTGGAGGCACAGAAGCCCTGGCGCAGTGTAACCCCTTCCTGCCTATCCTATCCTACCAGTGACAGATGCCCCTGCCCCGGTGCTATTGACACAGCCTGGGGGCACAGGTGGGTGCTGTCAGCCTGCCAGGGAGCTGACGCAGTGTCTGGAGCAGAGTGGATCCCTCCTTTCCCAGAGCCAGGCTGCTAGTTACAACCTGAGCCCACCGATCTAGAGGCGCCGGGGCAGCTTGGGGGAAGTGCCGTTGAGTGGATCAGAAGTCAGGACTTGGGGGTTCTGGTCCCAGCTTTGGGAAGGGAGTGGGGGCTACTAGTGGTTAGAGCAGAGAGTGGGCTGGGAGCCAGGGCTCCTGGGTTGCATTGCCAAGTTGGGAGGGGTGTAAGCTCTGGTACGTCAGCACAAGGGGGCATTGTCAGGACTCCTGGGTTCTATTCTTGGGGAGGGGAGGGGAGGGGGGTCTAATAGTTACAGCACAAGGTGGAGCACAATGGAGGTTCAGATATCTAGGTTTTAGCCCCAGCTCTGGGAGGGGAGTGAGAATTGTCAGGACTCCTGGGTCCCATTCTTAGCTTTGGGAGGGGACTGAAGTCTAGTGGCTCTCTCTCCTCCTGCAGCTGAGAATTGTACAGTCCCTACACATAGACTCAACGCCTCACAGCCTAAGAAACCCAGGAGGACTCTGGGCCCTTTGCCGAGGGAAAAAGACTGAATTCCACAAAGCGGGATCCACCTGCCATTTCCTCTGGAACAGCGGGGTCAGCTGGGTGGGGGGGGGGGGGGGGGGGGCAGTGCTAGAACGGCATCTCTATAGCTGAGGGAAGGGAAAAGGCTGATTTCTCAAGGGATCATTTTCGCTAAGGATTTATCCAAAGTCGCAACAGGCACTGAATATTCACGAGGTGTCCCCCAGTCATGCTAGAATCCTAAGCAGATGCGACCAGGCAAGAGGGAGAAATTAACAAGCTGTCAGAGCGGCATGTGTAAATACAGCGCCTTGCCACAAAGCATCAATACAACCTTCCGGGCTCGGAACAGCCCCCACAGTCCCCTGAGCAGGTCAGGCACATGGGACAACATGATCTCTCTTCCGACGATTACCATAACAGCATCTAGAGGTCCTGCCTGAGATCAGGTGCTGCACAGATCCCCACCGACATCGGGTCTCTCATTGGGCACTGCCCAGACACACAGCGAGAGGCGGTCTTTGCCCCGAAAGCTCACAGTCCGAACAAATAGTGGGGGGAAACTGAGGCTCAGAGGCAGAAGGGACTTGCTGAAGGTGAAACAGTAGGTCAGTGGTACAGCCAGCAGGCCTGACTCCTGGCCCTTCCCAGTTCGAACCACTAGGATCCAGGAGTTCTGACTTACCAGCCCACTGCACTAACCACCACGCCCCTTCCAGGGGTAGGAATAGAACCCAGGGCTCCTGACTACCACACTCACCTCCGCTGCCTCCCCAAGTCCTCCTTCAATCCGACTAGCCCCTTTTCACTTTCCAAGCCCAGGATTTCTCTCAGTCTCTCGAGACCTCCATCCACCACTTGGGGACAGCAAAATAAATCCAGGCTCTTCTCACGCCAGCCTTTTCTTTGATTTATCTGCGGATCATTTCCATGTAGCGCAAATCCTGTTCCATTTTCCTTTACAGGCTCCTGGTATCTCTTTCCCCCAGCTGAGTTAAGGGCATATAATTAAGATCAAATCCTCTGCTAACTGACCCCCTCATGCCAATTGCAATATATTCTCAGTTCATATGCAGGCAGAGAGACTTATTAAGCCAAGCTCCTATAAAAACTGAATTCTCCAAACTGAGAGATCTGGCAGTGAAACACCAAGGAGTCGTTTATTTAAAGGCCCTGCTGCATAGGAAAATAAATGAACAGGAACGCAACCGAGAAGTTACAATCCTATCTCAATCCTGAACCACTGCTACAAATGCCAGACCAGATACTAGGGTGATAGGCAACCGTACAAAACCCACTGACAAGGTGTTAGTTAAGATCCTGTCTGGATTCAGTGATGATCTTACAGATCTCTGGCCTCCATTATTAGGGCACCGCCTAGGTCCTAGACTGGAGCTCCCCAGGCCTGGCATCATACCCACACCGGCCCAAGAGACAGACCCTGTCCCAGAAAGCTCACGAGGAGACAAAGGGTGGGAAGGGAAAGTGAGGTGCAGGGATTTCCTGAAGAGCAGTGCCAGGCCCAGAACCCAGCGACAAAGCTGCAGGGATGCTTTCCATATCTCGGCTGCACGTGGAGACACATTTTTCCCTCCTCTCTTCCATCCCAGTGTTGCCCATCAAGGAGCAGTGCCAGTGGGGACTGGACGGCTGGGGGGTTGGCACTGGGAGGGAGCTGACTGAAGGAGGGATTTTGTCACAGGAGTGGGGCGGAGTCATGCCACAGGGGTGGAGTCATGGAGGGGGCGGGGTCAGAGCAAAGGGGATGGGAGGGCAGGGCTGGGGGCGGGAGGGGTGGAATCATGGCCTTTTGCCTCTCCAGGGCCCAGTATGAGTTGAGGCCAGCAAGGACCACCAGTCCCCTAGCCTGACTTGTACATCAACCCCCCACTGCTCAGGGGAATAAAGTCTCTGCTCCCTGGAGGAACTGATGGGGGCATGTGTGAGTAGAGGGGAATTCAGCAGTTGCTACATCAATCCCACACAGAGGTGCAGCCCATGCTCCCACTCCCCGTGCCTGGCATCAATCTAGCCCCTTCTCCAGCACTGATCTGACAGGTTTCCTGGTGCCAGGCACAGGTTTCTCTCTCCAGCAGAGCTGGCACATGGGGATGATGCTTCTCTGCCCTGGAGGGATCTTTCAATACAAAAATATCAATTTCTCCCCCCACAGCATGCCTGCCTGACTCATGCTTTCTGTCAAGGCAGCATGGCACATGTGTATCATCCCTGCGAGATCCCCCTTCCCCCCACAGCTTCCAGGGTGATGTCTTGGGGACACTGAGTGGGCTGCTGAAGACGGCTAAGCCTGAGCTAGAGGAAGCAAGTCAAGTGGTCAAGCATGGTCAAGTGGTTGGACGTCAGGACTCCTAGGTTCTGGCCCTGGCCCTGTGACTGGAGTGGGGTCCAGTTGGTTAGAGCCAGGGCGGGGGAGAGGCTAGGAGTCAGGACTCCTGGGTTCTATTCCCAGCTCTGCTAGTGAACTTGGGCAAATCTCTTCCCTTCTGTGTGCCTCAGTTTCCCGGTGTCTGTAAAATGGGTATAAACCATCCCAGATGGAATGTGGCTCAAACAAGTGCATTGGGAGACAGCATGGGCTAGTGAGAAGTTGCACTCAGAACCCCTCGGTGCTATTTCTGGCTCTGCCACTGATGTGCTGTTTGGGCAAGTCCTTCTCCCGCTTTGGGCCTGTAACGTCACCTACCCTGTTGGCTGGTCAGACTGTGAGCTCTTCAGGGCAGGGACGGTCTCTCACTGTCTGTCCGTGCCGTACTCGGTGCAATGGGACCCCCGAGCTAGGCCCCGCTCCCTCCTTAAACTAAGACTAGAACCCGGAGTCCTAGCTCCCCGTCTTCCCTGCTCTAACCCACTAGACGTCCTTTGTGAAGAACAGAAAAAGTATGGGAGGGGAAACCAAAGCACAGAGAGTGTAAGGGACCTGCCCAGGATCACACGCTGAGTCAGTGGCAGAACTGGGAAGAGAGCCAGGTTCCTGCCCTAAGTCCCAGCGTTTTCCATTCCTTGGCTTGTTTTTGTGGCTCTTTCTTGGCGATGTTTTGAAGTGCACACCCCAGAGCTGGATGCAGCGTCCCATTCACTGATGCTGCATACAGATGTGATGCCACCTTTGTGCCGATTCACCCCAGGATCATGTCCAATCTCTGCGCCACATCACACTGGAAGCACCATACCTGGGTCAGCTGGGTTCCACCAGGACCACCTTCTGTGGCCTCTGCTTCCAGGATTCATAGACCAGCAGGCCAGAAGGGACCACTGTGATCATTTAGTCTGATCTCTTGCCTAACAGAGGCCACCCACCTGCCCTGAATTAATTCCTGGCTGAACTAGAGCAGAGCTTTTTGAAATACAGCCCATCTTGATCTAAACACTGCCGGCGATGGCAAATCCACCCCAGCTCTTAAGAAGTGGTTCTCATGGTTAATTCCCATCAGTGGTGAAAATGTGGGGCTTGGTTCCAGTCTGAATTTGTCCAGCTTTAACTTCCAGCCACTGGCTCCTGTTAGACCTTCAGCCGCTAGACTGAAGAGCCCAGTATCAAATATTTGTTCCCCATGCAGACTGGGATCAAGTCACCCCTTAACCTTCTCTTTGTTAAGCCAAACAGATGGAGTCTCCCCCTCTAAGGGACGTTTTCCAACCCGTTAATCGTTCTCGCTCTCCTCTGACCCCCTCTAATTTATCAACCTCTCTGTTGAATTGTGGGCACCAGAACGAGACGCAGGATTCCAGCAGCGGTCACATCACTGCCACATACGGAGGCAAGAATACCTCCCTAATCCTGCTTGAGAGTTCCCAGTTAATACATCGATGGGTACAGTCCCCCAACCTGTGAATCCCCCCAACATACTCTGTTCACTCAACTGACACAATCATTTTGTGCCTCTCTGATACATTGGCTTGGATTCTGCACCAATCTGGAGTGATCCACTGGGCTCTCTACAGAGGCCATATTCCCACCCTGGTCCCAGTTGGTACCTCCCTGCTCACCCCACCTCTGCCCCCTAGCATCCCATTAGATCTCTTAGCTCCTGTGTTGCACTGGGAACCCATGTTCAGTCCACGGGTGGATGGCCTTCCCACCAGACCACAGCTCTGAGGTAGCAGGGATCCAAGGAGTTATTTGGAGAGCATGCGAGTGAATGGATCCTCCAGCAATGCAAAGGAGCAATCAGACTGGATGTGCCCACTGAGATGTCTTGTTGGCACCCAGTTTTCCATCCCCACCCCCCACCTTCCTGGCCTTGGGTCCAAACACCATTGAAAGGACAGGGCTGATGCCCTAAATAGCCAGGAATAACGCTCTCCAGCCACAAGGGGCAGGAGATAGCAATGAAGTAACTGACCAAGGAGGAGGCACCTTTATTCTCCCCCTGTTCGATGCCCCATAAACAAGAAGAGAGCCCCACACCAACACCTGAACAAAACCAAACTCCAAGAGGGCTGATCCCCCACCATTCCGGGGTCCCAGTCATGTTCCAGGGGATGGGATCAGGATCAGGATCCAAATACAGGATTAGGCCCAAAGGTCAGAGTTAATTCAGCCCCCTCTCCTTGGAGATGATGGAGATGGTGGGGTGAAGGCTTCTGGCTTTTCCCTAGGTAATGCCAACCTGTTGACAGCTTAAGCTAATGAGGACATCTCCCCAGGGACACCCCGCGGCACATACAGACCCCACCACTGTAATCACGAACAAACCTCCAGGCTCTGCAGCGCTGGCCTGCCCCTCCATCAGATACCTGAGCAATGCCCCTCTTCCTCTGCACACTGAACATAAGGCCACCAGCTGGCTCTCCTGAACGCCACCATGACTGGCACCATGTGTTGCTATTTGACTAGAACAAGCAGAGCTGGAACTAGCCCACACCAGTCTTGAGGGAGGGATTGTCTGATTGACAGGCAAGTGCAGGGCCGCCTCTGACCCGCCACTAATATCACAGTTGATGGGGAAGTGGGGGAGCGAAGCTGGGGTGTGTGTGGGGGGAGAGCTTGAAAGTGCAGTGCCTCCTACTGCCACCGGGGGCTGCAGTGTTTGGCTGGAATGCAGGGTAGAGAACCTCTTTCCAGCATTGGGGAACCTGTCTACCTCTACCCCGCAGAGGTTGCATTATACCCAGAGGCCACCAGGGGAGATTCTGAAGCATATGGTCTGCATGCAGGAGAGGGAAGAGCCTCAGGCCAGGGAACACACCTATCACAGCGTGTAGTACCTCTGGGTACTACCAAGAGATGCAGGGTGTAGCAACTATGGCTACCACCGGGGGGAGGCAGGTTGTAGTACCGCCTGCCACCACTGGAGGATGCACTGATCACAGCAGGGTGTAGTGCAGTACAGGGGTCGGCAACCTGAGGCACACATGCCAAAGGCGGCACGCAAGCTGCTTTTTAGTGGCACTCTGCTGCCAGCCGGGTCCCGGCCGCTGGCCCCACTCAGTCTGCTGCTGGCCTGGATGTATGGAACCCAGGGCCGGCAGCGGGCTGAGTGGGGCCGGCGGCCAGAACCCCAGACCAGCAGCGGGCTGAGCGGCTCAGCCTGCTGCCAGTCTGGGGTTTCGTCTGCCCCCCGGCACTGCTGGTCTGGGGTTCCCTCCGCCAGCCCCTCTAAATGTAAAATGTATTAGTGGCACGCAACCCCTTAAGTTAAGGAGGACTTGGCACACCACTTCTCAAAGGTTGCCGACCCCTGGTGTAGTACTTCTGCCAGAACTTGGGGGTTGATTAAGCACTGCAGGGTGTACTACTTCCTGCTACCATCAGGGGTTGCACTGACCACCGCTGAGTGCAGTACTATCTGCCACCACCAGGGGGATGCATTATATATACGGACTTCAAATTTTAGGTTTAAATCATTAAAACACTCCAATTAAAAAAACAAAAAAAAAGAAGAGGGAGAGAAACCTGTGTTTATCCAATAAACACTGGAAAGTCACCAGAAATGGTTACTTGTTTCTAAGGGCTTGTCTACACAGAGCAGTTAATGCAGACTATGGGGAGGTAATTTCTAAAACGAACAATTGTCTGGCACATTAATTGGTCCATGTAGACCCTGCTGGTGTGCACGAAAGGTTCCCAAGTGTGCTTTAAAGTAGTGCTGTTTGAAACAGTACTACCTTAAAGCGCACTAGGGAATATTACATGGCGATTACCCATCACTGTATATTCTACTGTAATGAGTAGTTTATACAATATACATTACTCATCACAGTATATACAGAGAGGAAGTCCTGAACATTTTTTGGACAGCTGCATAAAACTCAAAAATTGATAAAAATAAATCCTGAAAATGAAATTAATAAAGTCCAAAACCCAGCAGGCCTAACTGCACACCACAGGGTGTAGTACCTCCGGCTACCACCGGGGGATGCAGACCACACTGCATGCAGGCTGCAGACTCCGCCCATCCCGCCGCTCCAGACCAGAACATGCCCTGCTGTCCACAGTCCCCAGCAGAGGTCCCTGCAAAATGCATCAGTGCTCGCTCCTACCTTGACGCCTCTGATGCGGAACTCGGCCAGAGCTCGGCTCATCTTGGAGGCAGCCGTGGGATGGTCCTTCCCATGGGCGATCACCTTGACCAGCAGGGAATCATAGTGAGGGGAGATGACAGCCCCCTGGAAGGCGGAGGCGCTGTCCAGACGGATACCCATGCCCTCACCGCTTCGGAAAACCTGCATGAGGGGTACAGCAGAAAAGATGCATGAGGTTATGGCCCTGATCCTGCTCTCTTATTACGCATGCTATGGTAGCAGAAATTCAGATGGGGCAGTATTGGGATGGGGTAGAACAGACCCCACTGAAATTGGGATCCCAATGCGCTAGGTGCTGCCCAGACCCCGAATGAGATCAGGGCCCTCATTCTGCCAGGTTTGGTCCTCTGGGTGCTACAGCAACATAAAGAAATCAGAACAAATGATCTTTTCCTTGTCAATGCTGCTTGGTGCCTTTTTTGATGCTCAGTTTGGGCAGCGCAACCAGCCCCATCAGTTTCCATTTGTATTTCGAGTCAGTTTCATTTTTTAGGCTGAAGTCCTGGTCTGAGGCTGGAAGGTTCAGTCTGAAAATTCCCCTGGGCAACTCCAAAGAAAACACTGTTTACAGCGGGAGAACGACAAAGCTCCCCCCCGCCGCACCGATCTATATGCATGGTGACGTTTCAATCATGCTTAAGCTCAGGGGGAAGCTAAGCTGACCTGCCAGTGCCCCTTTAGACACACACAGCACAGCCACAGCATTTGCCAGCCTGGATCACATCACTGGACCTTCAGACCCAGTCTCCAGAAACAGTTGCACGTGAAAGCTTATGGAGAACAGGGAAGTGCCCCCCCCCTCCATCCTCCAAAACATGTCACTGGCTGGCTCGTGCCCTAGATTGGGGGAACTGGCTGACTCAGGGGTAAAAGACCTGGGATGCTAAATGGGGTCTGCATCAGACAGGGGTGGAGTGAAGGGGAATATGACATGGAGCCTTTCCCTTCTACGGGGCACTAACTCCGATCTGGCCCCAGTGTGCAAGGACTGGCTAGCTCAAGGATGTGGGGAATTGGACACTGGGTCTTTCCCCTCCAGGGGATTCTGGCTCCAATCTGGTCCCAGGGTGGGGGAGTCAGGGAAGTGGGGAATTGAGATACAGGGTCTTTCCTTGCAGTGATTTTAAGAGAGGTTAGAAGGGACAATTATTAAAGCTGCAGATATTATCACCACAAGAGATTTTCTCCTTGGGAAATGTAACTTGATTGAAATGGAGGTTTTGCTGCACGAAAACCTGGGATTGGGCAACATTTTCCAGCCGCCTTGACATAACATGATCGTTTGTGTTGCAGTGGTGCCCCAGAGCAGGTTCCCCACTGCACAGACACAGAACAAAGATGGTCCCTGCCCGAAGGAGCTTCCAATCTAAGTAAAGCAGGACTTTACTCCCCTTTTTAATTTGCCCCTCACTGGAAAAAGAAGGAACATGATTTTTAATAAGTGGGAAGGGGGAAGGAAAAAATGAGCATTTCTCATATTGAGATTCCTGCAGAAAAGCCAATTTTTTTCTCATTGAAATATTTCAGGAGGTTAGGTTGTTTTCCAGGAAAATACTTCCCACCAGTACCCTTTATGCCAGGCCCTGCCCAGACCCCAGCTGAGATCAGGGCCCCATTGTACCAGGCCCTGCCCAGACCCCAACCGAGATCAGGGCCCCATTGTGCCAGGTGCTGCACAGACCCAGACTGAGATCAGGGCCCCTGATGTGCAGGGTGAGTTGTGGGGATGTGAGATGACTTGTTGAGTCTTTGGGATTTCTCCTACTGAAAGCAAGGGAGGGATTTTTTTTCACAGGAACTCCTTGGATTCCGGGGCAGCATGTCTAGCAGCTGGAATAATTCATGCCCCAGCAACCTCCATCCTCTCGATTTTGCTGCTAATGAAGCTAATAAATCAGAACAATAAACAAGGATGAAGCTGGGGGGGTTTGCTTACAAATGCTCCTTAATTGGGCCTCTTGTCAGAGGACGATTAAAGCTGTTTGCTTGTTTCTCCAGCGGAGGAGCCTTTCCACCCACTACTGGAGGGGGACTGGCTGGGTCAGAAACGCACAGAAACGGATCCAAGGTCTTTCCCTGCATCCCGTCCAACCTCAGGTCTAGTGTACTCATTTAGCAGGACTCCCAGCTCCCCCAGTTCTAGCCACTAGATCTCAGAGATGGGGATAGAACCCAGGAGTCCTGGAACTGTGATTCCCCCCACCCCCCTGTTCCAAAGTGGGGCAATAACCCAAGGTGACATGCTGCAGAGTCTGCTGGCAGCCAAGGGGTTAAAGCGCAAGCCAGACTTCAGATAGTCTCCTGTCAGCCCCTGCCTGTGACTGACAGCTGTCAGGTTGCTATCACAACAACCTGGCAGGGGATGACATAGGGTGAAAGTTAAATCAGATGCCGTGCAAACATCTGGCTGGCGGGGGCTTCTGGCTCTGACTGCAGCAGCTGGTGAGAGATCTTCCCAGCTCTCCCCAGGGGGCTGCAGCATGCGGCCGTGCGCAAGGCAGCCTGAGCTCTGAGCGCCAGCTCCTGTGGCAGATCGCAGCCTCCACTGACAAATACGATGAGTTTCGAACCCTGTCGGTTGGGCACTGACGCCTGCCTGAGTCTTCAGAGAGCCTGAGCCGATCGCTCTAAGCAGGTGAGCCACCCTGGGAGCAGAATGCAGGAGTCCCGACACCCTATCCCACTGCTCTACCCACCAGACCTCACGCCACTGCCAGCGTTGGGGATAGAACCCAGGAGTCCTGGCTCCCAGCCCTGCGCTAACAAAGGGAGTAAGAGACCTTTGACTGCGCTGGCTAAGGCAGGGGTTGGCAACCTATGGCACGTGTGCCAAAGGTGGCACGCGAGCCAATTTCTGCTGGCACGCGGGGAGAGCTCAGCCCCCCATGGCTTTGGAGTAACCCCACTGCCGCCTTGCCAGACGCCACTTGCCCCACTCAGCTTCCGCTGCCAGCCTGGGTTCCCTGCAGCCAGGCTGGCAGGGGAGCTGACTGGGGCAGACGGTGGCACCCCTTCTGGCAAGGCGCCAGCGGGGGAATCCCAAAGCAGCGGCGGGCTGAGAGTTCAGCCCACCACTGCTTTGGCTTTCCCCTGCAGGCTCCTGCCAGCCTGGGCTCCCTATATCCAGGCTAGCAGCGGGAGCTGACTGGGGTAGGCAGCGGGACCCCAGCTGGCAGGAGCCTGCAGGGGAAACCCCAAAGCAGCAGTGAGTTGAGCCACTCAGCCTGCCCCCGCTCTGGGGTTCCCCCTGCTGGCCCCTGACAGCCAGGATCCCCGCCTGCCCCACTCAGCGCCTTCACCCAGGCTGGCAGTAGCCTGCAGGGAAAACCCCAAAGGGGTGGACTGACCCCCTCAGCCCCTCCCCTTCTGCCCGAAGCCCCGTCCCTTCTGGACTGGCACGCGAAGCCCTGACTAAATGAAGATTCGGCACACCACCTCTGAAAGGTTGCCGACCTCTGGGCTAAGGGGTCACTTTGGGTTCAAGTGGCTGTGGAGGTAACAGACAAGGGGTCTAGTCCCTGCTCTCCGTTGGTGGGTTATGGGTTCTAGGCCCCACTCTCTCTCTGCATCGCTGTGGGTTCTAGTCCGTGCTCTCTTCTTCCAGGCTAGGGGTTAGCAAACTATAGTCCACGGGCTCTTCCTGTCCAGCCTCTGAGCTCCTGGCAGGGAGGCTGCTCCCGGCCCCTCCTCCACTCCCCCGCCCCAGCCTCAGTGTGCCACGCAAGCAGCGCTGTGGGGATGGGGCTGCGCGCTCTGGCGGATCAGCACGGAGGCATGGTAAGGGGGCCGGGTTGGGGGGTTGGATAAGGGGCAGAGGGTCTCGGGGGGCAGTCATGGGACAGGGATGAGGAATGGGGTGGGGGTTGGATAGGGCACGGGAGTCCCAGGGGGGCCTGTCGGGGGCGGGAGTATGGCTAGGGATCAGGGCAGTCAGAGAGCAGAAGGATTGGATAGAGGATTGGGTCTTAGGGGGTGATTAGGGATGGGGGGATCTCTGGAGGGGATGGTTAGGCGACAAGGAGCAGGGGACTTATATAAGGGGTCGGGTCTTGGGAGGAGGTAAGCAGAGGACAAGAAGCAGTGGGGGTTGGATGGGTCAGGGGTTTTGAGGGGGGCAGTCAGGGGGTGGGGGTCAGATAGGGGGCTGTTTGGGGAGGCACAGCCGGCCCTCCGTACAATTTTGTACCCGGCCCTCCGTACAATTTTGAACCCCGAAGTGGCCCTAGGTCCAAAAAGTTTGCCCACCCCTGTTCTAGGCCCTGCTCCGTCTGAGTGTGGATCAACAGTTCTAGCCCCACCACATGGCGTTCAAGCCCCAGCTGGCTGCGTGGTGAATAAGAAACTCCCTGAGATATGGAGTCTAGTTCTGCCAGGGGCTGTCTGAGCTTTCTCAGTGGCTGTGAGAGGGAAACTGAGACCCACCCACAAATCCCTGCACAGCCCCTGGCCTGGGTTTGCCCATCTCCTGGCCCATGTGGGGCTACAAGGGAGTTACAGGGAGCTCTCCTCCCCGTAGTGCATTCTGCCATGGGTGAAGGAGAAGGGCTGACATTCCCGTGTCTCTCCCCTTCCCTGCAGTCTCTACATGGGGTGGGGGTGAGGGTGGGGTGGGAGGCTGGGGGGTAGATTTACTCTGACAGGCTCACACCAACACCCTGCCCATTATTTCTCTCAGTGAGAAAATGAAGAAAGAATTAACTCCCTCTGGTCCCCAGGCAGCTGTGTGAGAGGGGTCCGTGGGGCCAAGCAGTGAGAGGCAGGATGGTCTGGTGGTAGAGGGCGCTGAACGGGGAGCCAGGACTCCTGGGTTCTATCCCCCAGCTCTGGGAGGGGAGTGAGGCCTAGAGCATAGGGGCTGTCTCTTCCCTGCGTGTCAGCAATTCCCTTCCCCTCAATGCCACTGTCTCTGTGCAGACATATTCCCAGCGTCAGCGCTGATTAAAACCCAGCCAGCCCTTTGCTTGACACGCACGAGGGTGCATGGGAGCTGAGCCAAAAAGAGGCCTCCCACCCCACCCCCACAGCCACCCCACCCCAGCTTTCCTTCGCGGCTCCCTGACGGGATCCGAGTCCACAGGTCTGCCACAGTGCTGATGCATCTGGCGTGCCCGGCAGGGTCCAGGGCTGGGGGAGGCTCAGTAGGGGGCGCTGTGGTGCAAGGAGTGGGGCAGAGGAAGGAATGCTCGCCCCTTGGGCCAGCGACTCCCAGGTGAGCAGGAGGGATTCTACCCCCTGGAATTCCAGGGCCATATGTTCCTGGGGAGCCAGCTGCTGTCTCAGCCCATATATAGCTGCCCTGGGGCTCCCTGCAGCGTGGGAGAGCTCCTGAGACTCAGAGCCATCCTGGTGCAGCCTGACTCCTTGCGAAGGGTCCAGGCTGAACGCCCCTCCGTGGCTTCGGACATACAGAACCGAGAGCCAGCCCTCTCTCTGTTCGGGGAGACACATCCTTCCCTATCTGGCCCTTCGTATAGTTCTGCAACCCCAATGTGGCCCTCAAGAGGAAAAGTTTGCCCCCCCCACTCCGCCTTAGATACTTCCCTTCCCCTCGCTGTGGGTTAGTCTCCCCTCCCAACCACGGGGCTGGGCACTCAGGACAACTGGGATCCCTGACTCACCATGTCACCTTGGGCAAGTCCCTTGCTCTCTCTGTTCCTGTTTCCCCTCCCACCCTCTGTCTACTCACACTGTGAGTGCCTGTCTCGCACTGTGTGTCTATGTAGCGCCCAACACAATGGAGCACTAATCTTTGTCAGGGTCTGATAGCATCCTTTTAAGACACATGCATCACCTCAACTCTGCCCTCTGGTGCATAGGCACCATCAAGGCTAAAACTAGCAAGGGTCAGAAATCTATTCTCCAGAACTGCAGCTTCCAGTCTAAAGAAGTCAGGGGTTTATCCTAAAGTTTGGGGAAAAAAGCTAGAAAATGGGATCTGACTATACCCAATGAGGAGATGCCTGCCTGAGTCTGCAGAGAGCCTGAGCCCACTGCTCCGAGAAGGGGGGAGCTGCCCCAAATGTAACTGACACAGCGACATTGCCTGAGTCTGCAGAGAGCCTGAGCCCATGGCTCCAAGAGGGAGGGAGCTGCCCTGGGTATCTCAGTTGGGGGTGAACTCCCAGCTCTGTTGCTCAGGGGGTCCCTGTGAGCCCCACCCCAGCAGGGCAGATCTGCGTGTGAGCCAGCCTTCCCCAGCCCAAGCAGAGACATACGACGTCTGGGGAAGTGAATTTCAGAGAGAAGGGATTGCTGCAGCCGTGGGGACCCCGGCAGGAGTGGGGCATGGCCACAGCACAAGGTGGCGGCAAGGGGGTAGGAGTCACAGGGGAGCCATGTGTCTCCATGCCCGGAGTGACTCTTGGGGGAAATCCCTGCTGCTGTGAGGTGTGGAAGGAGAGAGGAGACTCCTTTTCCCCTCCAGGTGTGGGGCATGGCACAGCACAAGGATGGGGCATGGCTACAGGGGTCCCCAGTGTCTCTCCCAGCACAGAGGTGTGTGGAGAGGAGGATTGATTAAAGCTCCCAGCCAGGCCTAGTGTCCTTCGCTCATCAGCTAACAGGCTGGGGAATGCCATGGCTGTGATGTATCAGCCCCATGCCGAGGAGCAGCTGGGCTGGGGAGTGGCGAGGGGGAGACAGATGCACAAGGATGGAGCTCAGTTCACACCCCCCCGAGGGAGTCAGCAGGGCTGGGTGCTGGGGCAGGCAAAAGGAGGGTGGGCAGGGCACCCTCGGGTGCAAACAGAAGGCTGGGATGATGGCAGGAGACAGCCCGGCTCTCGCAGTTCAGTGTGGACGGGGGGCGTGCAAGGTTACAGGGAGCTTGTTCTATCTGGGTGGGGGGTGTGCAAGGTTACAGGGAGTTTGTTCTATCCCTAGCTCTGCCACTGGCTTATCGTTATCCAGTGTATTGGCAGGTCCCTTCCTAGGCGTCCTGCGCCCCACATACTGTATCAGCAGCACAGCCAGGAATGGAACCCAGGCGTACTGCGCCCCAATACAATAGCTCAGCTGCACAGTCTGGAATGGAACCCAGGCGTCCTGTGCCCCAATACAATAGCTCAGCTGCACAGTCTGGAATGGAACCCAGGCGTCCTGTGCCCCAATACAAT
>ML677372.1:1799507-1860861 GCA_007922305.1 Dermatemys mawii | reverse complement strand
CTGCACAGTCTGGAATGGAACCCAGGCGTCCTGTGCCCCAATACAATCGATCTGCAGCACAACCATGAATGGAACCAGGCGTCCTGTGCCCCAATACAATAGATCTGCGGCACAGCTGGGAATGGAACCCAGGCATCCTGTGCCCCGACACAATAGATCAGCTGCACAGTCAGGAATACAGCTCAGGCATCCTGGCACCCTGCCCAGCACCCATCTCACTTGACTAGAACACACTGTCCGCCCTGCAGCGCTCCAGCGATGGTGTTCCCAAATAACTGATATTTATTAACACCCCTCTTTACCTTAACCTAGCTGTGTGTGTGCGAATTACAAATGTGTCTCAATGATTAATGGTCAATTGGCCAGGAACCTTCTCTGAATAGGTTAGTTACTGGGCTATAAATAACAGCTGCTCCAGCCTGGGATCCATCACTTGAAACCTCAGCTAAGAGCTTGACTTTGTCTCTTTATAAACCTGTTTTTCTATCAAAATTAGGGGCTTATAATAGCTACTATTAAAAGCCACAACTGTGAGTTCATGGGGAAAATGTGCCCTGCTGCTATTAGATGTATTACAGTAGTGCTTAGAGGCCCCCACTGAGATCGAGGACCCACTGTGCTGTGCATTACAGACCCCAAAAGAGATCAGGACCTCTTTTATGCCGGGTGTTACACAGCCCCAAGATCGGGGCCCCATTTGTGCCGGGTGTTACACAGACCCCAAGATCGGGGCCCCATTTGTGCCAGGTGTTACACGGACCCCAATTGATATTGGGGTCTTCCTTGTGCTGGGTGCTGCACAGACCCTAACAGAGATCACGGCCCCCTTTGTGCTGGCTCTACATAGACCCCAACATAGACTGGAGGGTCCCCATGGGCCAGGTGTTGAACACAGCCTGATTGAGAGGAAGTTGTTCTAGCCTAAATCCTCCCTTGACTCAATTTTATTCTTAATATTGCCTCTGAATACTGTGTGGGTGCTCAGTTTCCCCAATGCCTCAGTTTCCCCTATGTATTTCTTTAAGTCTCTAGGTGGTGGGATAAGGGTGTGTGATTGTTGCAGAGCCCTAGAGGGCCAGTGTGATGACAGAGAATGTCTGACACCCTATCTTCTGGCAACTGATGGCTTCTCAAAAGGATCAAGGGGTGACTTGGTTACGGTGTGTAAGGACCTTCCTGTGGAGAAAACACCAGGTACAAAAGGGCTCTTTAACTGAGCATCGAGAGGCAGAACAAGACTCAACGGCTGGAAGCTAAAGCCAGACGCGCGCCACTGCGAAACAAGACATCAAGCCCCAGTGATGGTGATTATTGGAACAAGATCCCAGGAGAAGTGGTGGATTCGCCATCTCTCGGCGTCCTCAAATCCAGCCTGGCTGCCTTTTCAGCAGGCGCTTGAGTCAAACACAAGTGACTGGGCTCAGTCCTGGAGGGTCAGGGGGACCCTCTCTTGTGTTGAATAGGAGGTCAGACTGGATGATCTTAATGGTCCCTTCTGGCCTTAGTCTCTATGAACACACTGGGCAGATTCTCCTGCGAGCTGAAGACAAAGTTGTCTTCCCCTTGTGGTGTGGTCCCAAATGCTTACAAGGGAACTATTTTTCCTTGGCTGTCTCCAAAAATCTCAATGATCTAAAGGAAGTTGACAAAGGGATATTATTTATGAGACTGACAAAGGAAGATGGGAGACAGCTAATTAAGTGAGACAGGCAGAAGGACTCATCGGCAAGGGACTCAGCTCCCTTAAACCAGCTGGAGAATTAAAGAGCTGAGATGTTTGGCTCATTATATCCCAGATGGAAAAAAAAAGACGTGTGTTTGCTTGGACATGAGAGCAGGCTTTATGCAGAGGGAAAACTTACATGCAAGCTGAGGGGAATGTGTTGTAATAATATAACACACTGACTTCATTGATAGCACGTCTCATTGGTAGATCTCAAAGCACTCTACTAAGGAGGTCGGGATCATTATCCCCATTTTACAGATTAGGAAACTGAGGCACAGAGAGGGAAAGGAACTTGTCCTGCCTCAGAACAGAGTCAGACATAGAACCCAGGAGTACTTTCTAACCATTAGCCCCCACTCCCTTCCCAGAGTTGTGAACTGAACCCAGGAGTCCTGCCTAAGGCTGGCCAGACAATAAGAATCCACTGTATGTTTCCATCCCAATGTGGAATGAAACCAAGACCTGTTGAAAATGTTCATGGAAGAATGAGAAGAATGAGCAGGAGGGGAGATTCACACACAGAGCCCAAGTGGCTGCCGAACTCCTGCCGGAGAGCTGGGAACTGAGAGCCTGGGAGGCAGCCATCTTCCCGGTGGGCACCATTGGTGCAGTTTGGAGTGGGAAGCCCAGGCAGTAACCTGACTGGGAGCAGGGAGCCAGGATCCCAGGAGCAGCCTGGCTGTGAGCAGCAAGCTTGGGCAGCAGCCCCGCTGGAAGCAGGGGACCAGGAGGCAGCCGAGCTCTAGCTGGAGCTCTGCACCCATCCCAGTCCAAGCTGTGGGTAGCTTTCTCATCAATTTCATGATTCCAGCAGGAACAAGAGCCAACAGCTGATGTAAGTAACCAGCCCTGTCTACAGGCACACACTGTCACCCTAACTGCACCGCCATCAGCCCTACACCTCTCGTGGAGCTGGAGTTATCATGTCAGTGTAGTAGGGTGCTCACATCAGCAGGAGCAAGGCTGTAGTGTAGACACTGACATAATTAGATCGACAGGCCTAAGACATCCGCCTGACACAATTCCGGTGGAAAGTGACCCTGCATCATGAAAAGTTTCCGTTTTGATAAACTGGTATTTTCTGATTAAAACATGTTTTGTGAAAAACTTCCCGACCAGCTTCTGGCACAGCGGGCGCTCCAACCTCGGCCAGAGTCTTTGCAGCTCCTGATGCAAAAAGGCCCTGATTTCAGTTGAGGTCTGTGCCGTGCTGAAAATAGGAGCCCTCAACCTCAGCTGAGCCTTCCCTGTGCTACAATAATACAGCTAATTATTATTATTATGGTAGCTCCTAGAGAAATTCACTCAAGAGAAATTCAGGCTAGAAATACAGCACACATTTTTAACAAAGGGGGATTAACCAATGGAACAACTGACGCAGGATCAGGATGGATTCTTCATCACTTGGAGTCTTTAAATCAAGAGCAAATGTTTCTCTAAAATAGGGGTGGGCAAACTATGGCCTGTGGGACCGTTCTGTTCGGTCTCTGAACTCCCAGCCGAGGAGGCTCCCCCCGGCCCCTCCCCTGCTATTCCCCCTTCCCCGCAGCCACACCACCGGCAGCACTCTGGGTGTGGGGCTGCGCGATCTTGCTGGGCAGTGTGTCTGGCTCCCCGCGGCTGCCAGACATGCTGCGCTGAGTGGCATGGTAAGGGTGCCTGGGCTGGGGGATTGGATAAGAGGCAGTGGACAGGGGGGGGTGGGGGGGGGGGGGGGGGGTGGTGGGGGGGGGGGGCTGTCAGGGAGGTTGGATAGGGTGTGGGCATCCTGGAGGTCTGTTGGGGGGTGTGGATAGGGGTCGGGACAGTCAGGGGACAAGGAGCGGGGGGGGGTTGGGTAAGAGGTGGGGTCTGGGGGAGTAGTTGGGGGTGTCTTGGGAGGTGACAGTCAGGGGACAAGGGGGCCTAGATAGTGGTTGGGGTCCCGAGGTGGTTAGGGGCAGGAGGTTCTGAGGGGGGCAGTCATGAGGCGGGAAGTGGGAGGGGGTCAGATGGGGGTGGGGCCAGGCTGTTTGGGGTGGCACAGCCTTCCCTACCCAGCCCTCCATATCATTTTGCAACTCCGATGTGGTCCTCGGGCCAAAATGTTTGCCCACCCCTGCTCTAAAAGCTCCAGCTCGACCACCAGATAGGGGCTGGAGGGAAGAGTGGCTGGGGAGGGATTCTCAGGCCTGGGTTACGCAGGAGGTCAGACTGGATGATCTCATGCTCTCTTCTGGCCTTGAAATCGATGGATTTCTGAATGATCCCTTGGAAGAAGTCTACTTGGATAGGCACGGAGCCGTATCCGCCACATAAAGGAAATCTAAATAAGATCAAGCTTTAAATTCAAGTTCTCCCCCAGGAGCTTGTGAACAGATCACTGTGCCCAGAATTAATTAAAGACAAATAAGTCTCATAATGAGGGGATTTCAGACATGGTTCAGGAAGCCAATATAACTGGAGTGCTGCCCTGGACAAAACATGCATGGAGCAATGCTGGGCCTTGCAAACAGAGTGGGAGGAGCAGGACGGGGAATGGAGTGGACATAGCTTTTTAAAAAGAATGAGCAGGGTTCACATCTGGGACTCCCTGGTTCCCTAACTCTGGGAGAGGAGTGATGTTTAATGGTTAGAGCAGGAGCAGGGAGGGGCTCAGAGTCAGGACTCCTGGGTTCTAGCCCCAGTTCTGGGAGGCAGTGTTACCTCGTGGTCAGAGCAGGAGGCAGGGCTGAGAGTCAGGACTCCTGGCTTCTATTCCAGGCCATGGGAAGGCAGTATGGACCAGAGATTAGAGCCCGAGTGCCTGGAAGTCAGGACTCCTGGAGTCTATTCCCAACACTGAGAGGAAATCAAATCTATTTGTTAGAGCAGGAGCAACTGGGAGTCAGGTGGGTTCTGGCCTCTGCTCTGGAAAGGGAGAGGGGGCTAGTGGGTAAAGGAACCAAGTGACTGGGATCCAGGAATCCTAGGTTCAGTAAAACACCACTGCAGCAGCTGGTGGATACGGAGCCTATATTCTGCAAAGCGCTGATTTTTTCTATTGCCAGGAGCTTGCGAGAACAGTCAGTGGGGCTGGGCTGGGGTTTCTCATCTCCGTGAAGCAGGCAGGGCTAGAGATTGGTTCTGAGTTTACAGATCAGCGCTAATTAACCTCAATTGTGCTGAGGCAGTGGTTCCTGCCAAGAATTATTGCGTCTCTCCCCGAATTCATCGGCAAACAAATCCCCGCAGTGGGTAAATAATGCAATTAGCAGTTACTCTGATAAGTCATATTGCTAGGTCACAGAACGGCTCCCAGCATTTTTCCAGTCAATCCGACACTCTGCACAGTTACTTCCAACAGCATTTTATTGGGGATGGAAGGCAGCCCAGTCTAGTGGTTAGGGGACTACACTGGGAGTCAGAGCTCCTGGGTTCTGTTCCCCACTCTCTGACTCATGGCAGACAGGACTGGAAAGCAGAACTCTTGCATTCTGATAACCACACAGAACTTCCTAATGACAGTGATGCTGTGATTCACAACCCCCAAAAGCACCGGGGGTATCACTCCTGGTCCTTGGCAGTACAGAGTTTGTGACACACAGGTCAGCATCAGAGATTCCGTTGCTCACACTAGGTGCCTTCCCCTCTCAGCTGGACCGCATGCTGCTTGGCTTTCTATTAGCAAGCTAAATGGAGCAGAGCAGGAAACCTAAAGGTAAGAGCTAATGGAAAACATTAACAGCTACTATGATCACCTGTTCTGGTGTCCACAAGGGATGGTGGAAAATCAGATACACATTTTTCGAAACCACACTCAACCTAAATTCTCCTCCCTTTGAGTGAAGCCTCAACACTCTAGTAACACACATGCTGGTCCCCCGGCCTCACAGATGGCTCAGTGCACATGAGCACTGTGGGACAAAGTCTAACACTTGCTCTCTGCTCTGGCAAAACTCGGGTTTAGATCCAGCGTGGCAACAGGAGCTACATCACACTGGCTGTGCACAGGGCTAAACCATCACAGTGGTCCTTCAAATGGCCTCTTCCAGCCTTAGAAGCTAGGAATCTATTAATCTCCTCCCTGAGTAGGTGCCTATAGACAGGGACTAAGTCACCCCTTAACCTTCTCGTGGAGAAATGACATAGTTGACCATCATAAAGTCCCTCCTGGAAACAGACTCGCTTTAAGGCCGCTCTGATCACTGAGTCTCAGCTCATGTATAATCCAGTCCATAGAATCTCCTCCTTGCTGTTCCTGCATCCAGCCCAGATAGTGATTGAGCCAAAGTGCAGCTTTGAGACAGATGTCTCGTCGTGATTACAAACCCCAAGTTATTCGTAGATTCTAAGACCAGAAGGAACCACCGTGCTCATCTAGTCTGATCTCCTGTCTAATGCAGGCCATAGGACTGCCCTGAAATAATTCCTGCTGGAACTAGAGCAGGCAAACATCCAACCTTGCTTTGAAAATAGAATCCATCACACCCCTCGGTCAGTTGTTCCAATGGTTAATTATTCTCATGGGTAAACATTTACACCTTATTTCCAGTCTGAATTTGTCTTGCTTCAACTTCTGGCTATTGGATCTTGTTAGACCTTTGCTAGAATGAACAGCCCATTATCAAATTTCTATCCCCTATGTAAGTACTTACAGATTGAGACCAAGTCACTCCTTAACTCTCTCTTTGCTAAACAAACCAGATTGAGCTTCTGGTGTCTCTCACTGCAAGGCATGTTTTCCAATCCTTTAATCATTCTCGTGGCTCTTAAAGAATGAAGACTGTGTGCCAGTGCGGTATCCGACTTGAAACATACACCCCAAGGGCAAAGAATGTCTCTCAATGGTTCCCACATATCTGGTGGTTGAGCTGGAGTGTAATAAAAATAATCCCTAGCTCTTATGTAGCACATTTTTTTAGTAGATCTCAAAGTGCTTTGCAAAGGAAGTTGGTGGCATTATCTCCATTTCACAGATGGACAAACTGAAGCACAGGGAGGGGATTTGCCCCCAGGTCAGCTAGCAGCTCAGAGATGGGAATAGAAGGCAGGTGTCCTGATTCCCAGCCCCCTCTGCTCTAACCCACTAGACCTCACTCCCCTCCCAGAGCAGAGTTTAGTAGTTAGGGGGGAAGAAGAGGAGGACTCCTCCTGGGTTCTATACCCAGCTCTGCCACTGACTTCCTATATGATCGGGGCCTAGTCACTTAATTTCTCAATACCTCAGTTTCCACTTCTGCAAAGTGGGGGTAATAATAACTGAAAGGCAGTGTGGTCTAGCAGACAGTACAAGACCTCAGGACACCTGGGTTCTATTTCTACCATTGACCTGCCATATAACCATGGGCAAGAGTGGAGGTAGCAAGAGGCACTAGACAAAAGTCTCTGGCCAGGGTTATGCAGGAGGCCAGGCTGGATGATCAGAATGGTCCCTTCTGACCTTGAAGTCTGTTCACCTCAATTCCACCAGCTCTGATGCAGCCTCCTCCCTCCCCAGATCAGAATCACTGTCACTGATACGTGCTTTGTAAATGTCACCCAGCTGTCCGAGGGGGAAAGAACCAACCTGCATTTGCGTTTTCACAGCCTAACACCTCACCCTCACACAGAACACGGCCTGGAAATGTCAAGGCAGCATGGAAGGGATTGGGGTGCTGGCAGGGGAAAGCTCAACACATGTGGCGTTAGCTACAGGGACTTTTAAGGGCCTTATTGATTCTACGTAGATTCCCCCCTACACACACACCCCTCTCTTTGCAGTATCTTTCAGGAGAATCTCCATTCACTGAACATCTCCTATAAGCACTGAATTTCCTTTTCTAGTGCAACATATATTATCTATATTATAGTAGTGCCTGTAGGCCACAATGACATCAGGCCAATTTTGGTATGTGTATTAGTAGCAGCATTATGGTAGTGGGTAGAGTCCCCTATTATAGTGTGTACATTCTTAAGATCATTAGGGTCACACCTGATGCACCCGAAATCAGACCAACAATCCATTGCAGTGTGTGTATTAGTAGTATTACGGTAGCTAGGGTGCCCACTGCTGCCCAGACACAGTCAGCTAGACTGTGAGCTCTTCAGGGCAGAGACTAAATAGACAAAGGGTAGAGGAGAAACTGAGGCATGGCGAGAAAAAGGGACCTGCCTGGGATCACACAGCAAGTCAGGGACAGAGAGATGGGGATAGAAGCCAGGAGTCTTGACTCTCCACCCCTCCTGCTCTAACCACTGGAGTCCACTTCCCTCCCACAGATAGGGATAGGACCCAGGAGTCCTGACACTGCAGTACCCTAGCCACTAGACCATACTCACGTGCAAATGACGTCAGGAGCCAAAGGCCAATAGAGAATCAAGCACTCTGTCTAGTCCATGCTGGCGTTTCTAGTGTGCCCATCCCTGGGGGATCTGGGCTCTGCTCTTCATGGGCTCTCAGCACCTTGGGGGTAGGAGCCTGGAAGCTCAGATCTCCTGGAGTTCAGCTCCCAGGGACAAAACAATATTCCCATGAAGATCAGGTGCAAAAGCACCAAGATTTGGGGATGTGTTTGACCCCCAGCTGCCTGTGCTTTTCTCTCTGTCACACACACACACACACACACACACACAACCCAGCCCCCCAGCAAGGGGATGGCAGCCTCACGGGCACAATCCCAGCTAGCTCCTCATTGTGCTTTCCACAATCAAGCCCAGGCACCACATGAGACATGTTAATTACAGAGGCGCCTGTGTGCTCAGCACAGTCCCTGGACCTGATGAGTTTCGATCCACCCCTGGGGAGGGGGACGAGAGCCGCACAGAGAGAGGATCTGAGACGTGACCAGTGTGTGAGCCCTACAGAAACACAGAGCTGGACCTCACTTCTGTTGGAGCCCTGCTGACACCCTTCTGGGTCAGATCACTCATGAGCAGGAAAAGGGGGGCAGGGGTGTCACTATACTCCTGCCAGGACCTTTCGGCCTGTGCCGTGGTAAAGGGCTCCCCTCTGCCTCACCCTTGAAGGGGGAGGGAATGCCAGCAGCACTGACCACAGGGGAGATGGGGCAAGGACGTAATGAAGGAGGGGGCCCATGTCTCCCACTCCCCGGGTGGCTCTGAGCAGACTCAACTCACCTCCCAGTGATGCCCAAGGCTGCAGCGTGGGTTAGCCGCGAGGCTGGGGACCCGACGCAGGAAGTAATGGGCTGGGACGCCCACATCCCCATCACCGGGGGACCCCTGCCAGATTTCCAGCAGTGTGGGCTGGGCGGGGCGGCCCCAGCACTCCCCCAAGGGAGTGGGTGGGCAGCAGTGTCTATTGGTTAAAGCATGAGGAGGGGGTGCTGGGAGCCAGGACACCTGGGTTCTATCACTGGCCTTGGGGAGAGTGGGGCAGGCTGCAGCCTGAACGCCAAGGCTTTCCAAGGGGAGCAGGGGGCCTGTGGGTCTGCACAGTACCTCCCCCTGTGCCCTGCCTGGCCACTGGGACCCATGGAGGGAAGTCCTGGGATGTGCCAAGCCTGGGCTCCCTTGGCATGGCAGGGCCCAGCCTAGAGATCACCGAGGGAGGTACCATACAGCCCCGCAAGACCCCAGCACCTCTGCTCCCCTTGCAAAGCCTGGCATCCAGCCCCCCTCCTACTGTTACCCCCAGTGCAGGACGCTCAGGGAAATGCTGGGGTCTCTCCTTCCGGCCTGGAGTGCTGGAACTCCAGGAGAGGCACCCGCCGTGGGCAGGAATACGGGTGCCCTAGCCTGTTACCTTCTGCACGGGGAGAAGGTCTCCAGCCTCAGGGCCACCTTGTGCTGCTGTCTTGGGCATAACTGGGAGGGGAGATGGAGGCTCCTAGTTCTATGCTCAGAGCCGACCCAGGAAGGGCAGGGGTCTGGATCACCAAAACAAATGCCAGAATGTCCTCTGGGGCATCCCAGCATCACTCACGCTCCGGACATAACCTCCCCCATACAATCAGAGAAAGTACCACACCCACAGACACACAACCACTTCCCTCCCCCGCGCACAGACCGAATCCGACACACACAGCAGTAGGATCAAGGTCACATACACACTTTCTTGGTTCAGTTACCAGCTCTGGGTGGGCAGCAGTGTCTCTTGCTTAAAGCATGGGGAGGGGGTGCTGGGAGCCAGGACACCTGGGTTCTATCACTGGCGCTGTGAAGGAAGTGGTGTCTAGTAGGTAGAGAGGGGAGGTGCTGGGAGCCAAGATTTCTACCCCCAGCTCTGGGAGGGAAGTGGGGTCCTGGCTACCACAGAGAAGGCTGGGAGTCAGGACTCCTGGGTTCTGTTCCCAGCTTCCTCCTCCCTATTTTATTCATGCAGGCCTCTGGAAAACGAGCTCTCCAAATGGCTTATCTTAACAAGCAGCTCTTCTCTCAAGCACTTGCTCAAGGAAACACACACAGATTTATTTCACGTGGGGAGTATTAAAGTCGCACAGAGGCTCCAACCATGCTCCTGTCAGGTGGATGCTGCACAAATCTTAACCAAGATCGCAGCCCTTGTTGCACCACGTGCTGCACAGACCCTAACCGAGTTCAAGGCCCGCCCTGACCTGGGCACCATACAGAGCTCAACTGAGACTGGGGTGCCCACTGTGCTGGGCGCTGCACAGACCATAGCTAAGGTCGGGGCCCCTGTTGTGCTAGATGCTCCACAGGCACAGGGAGAGACAGTCCCAGCCAGGGCCAGGGCCGGCTCCAAGCACCAGCAGAGGAAGCATATGCTTGGGGGTGATAAGTAGAGCAACCCAGCCCGCTCCATTCCCCTGGCTTCCAGCCGTGCCACTGGGGAGCGGTTTCCCCCTACCCAGGGGAGTAGAGCAGGCTGGGCCTGGGTCACTCCACTTCCCGCAGGAAGTGGCCAGCCCCCCCACTCCATCCCCATGGGGACCTGGGGCCCCACACAGCCCCCCTGCAGGGGGGCTGTGTAGGGCACCCAAATGGCTAGGGACAGCCCTGGTTCCAACCCAAAGACTTCACAGTCTAAACAGACAAAAGGTAAGAGGGGAGACAGGCCCATAGAGCAGAAGACACTTGTCCAGGTAACACAGCAGGGTCAGGTCCCACCAGGCTGCTCTAACCACCAAACCCCATTCCCCTCCCAGAGGTGGGGATAGAACCCAGGAGTCCTGACTGCCCACCTCCCAGACCTTTACCCAGTAAACAACACTGCCTCTCTATCCCCCAGAATCGCTCCTGCCAGACTGAGGTGTCTGTATGAATTGAAGGATTTGTTGAAGCATTGACTGACATCTTTAGCAGGATGAAATGTCCCAGGTGGGGTTTCTTCTCTAATTCAGGGCTTTGATCAGCTTCAATCCACAACGCATGGAGCTGCTGTTTCCTCTGTCTGATCTTTAGCAATCCCGCTGTTTGCGTGACGCCTCCCCACACCCCACCTTAGTGGGCGTCTCAGTCCATGGCAGAAAACTGATTTTGACAGGTCCTTGTTTGTTAACCTTTCGCCTGTGAAATCAAGTCTGGGTTTCAAGACCCAGATGATGCTTCTTTTCCAGCCAATAGATTCCTGCCACGTCTTACAGATTACAGGGCTCCACTCTCTCCCAGAATGGGGCAAGCCTCACATTTAGGTTTGATTCAGAGCTAGACCCAGTAGAAATGGACTAACCACAATATTAGATTATCCCTTATCTTGGCTGGGGTCTGTACACACCTGGTCCAATGGGGGCCCTGAACTCGGTCAGGGTCTGTGCAGCACCCAGCACAACGGGGCCTCTGATCATGCTCAAAGTCTGTGCAGCGTCTGGAACAATGGGGTCCCTGTCTCAGGGAAAGGGTGGGAGGAAGTTTTCAGGCACGGTATATAGTTAATTTCTCAGTAATTAGGCCAGTAAACTACTCCTGGTAGTGGCAAAGCCTTCGCCGTGTCCCAGAGAGACTGGATGCGACAGGCAGCTCAAACAAAACGCACAGCCCAAACCCAGAGACACTCTTCAAAGCACATTAGGAATTTTCCCCACCTCCGCGGCGGCTGATTCACACCAGAGCATGCTGGTCTGGGGAGGCTGCGTTCAATTAATTTTTTTGGAAGAGATGAGTCGCTAATCTATTCCTTTTCAAGCCCCCTAATTAGCCCTTTGATTAATTATGCATCCGTAAGCGGCTAAGACAGCCTGCTTTTGAAGAGCCATTTCCCTGCATTCCACTACAGTTCCGGCTCGCAGAGAGTCTTCCCTATTCCTGGCTCTGTGCAGGCAGTGTGATCTGCTGCTCAGAGCAGGGGGCTGGGAGTCAGGCCTCTTGAAATCTCTCCCAGGGCTGGGAGGCTACTGGATCAGAGTGGAGGCAGGGAGTGCCTAGGAGTCAGGACTCCTGGGTTCCACTTCTGCCGCTACCACTGATCTTAGGCAAGTCTCTTCCCCTTGGGCAAGTCTTTCCCCGCTGTGTTCCCCTAGCTCTGTTCCCAGCACAGGGAGGGGAGTGGGGGCTAGTGGTTAGGAGAGCTGGAAGTCAGGACTCCTGCATTCTATTCCTGCCACTGACCTACTGTGTGACCTTAGGCAAGTTCCTTCTCCTGTCTTGGCCTCAATTCAGGGACAGTGGAAGCTTCCTAAAATGTTGGGGGGGAACCACCTGAACAGTGGCCCCGCTCCCATACCAGACCTTCCCCTGAGGTCCCTCCCCTCCTCTGAGGCCCCACTCCTGCACCATCTTTTTACCCCAAGACCCTCACCCCTGCTCCCTTGCTTGCCCTTATGGCCAGTAAAAAGTAGGAAGGCGATGGCTTCGACCCCCGTTCCCATGCCCCTGCCTCAGTTTCCCCTCACATCCTTTGTCTCTCTAGCCTGTGAGCTCTTTCGGGCAGGGACTGTCTCACCTTGAGTGTTGGTGCAGCATCCGGCACAACAGAGGGCCTGATCATGGGCTCTGTGCAGCACCTGGCACAACAGGACCTGATTTCAATGAGGAAATGTGCAGCCCCGAGCACGAAGGGGCGGCTGGTCCACAACTGCAGCTTCTAGGTGCTACAGCCATCCCCCTAATAAGCCATAATGTAACAAACTTCCTCTGCAATTGCCCTTAAACTGGAGCAGCAGTGCAAGAATTGCAGGGGAGGGGGGGAAGACAACAGGGAAGGATTTTAATAGCTAGGTCCTGGACTTTTAGTGCTTTTTCCAAAGATGAGTTTCTGATCATATGTCAGCAGCAAGGCATCAAAACGTATTGATTCACTGCTGCAGCTGGGCTGGCTCCCAGCAGACATTAGGGGCTAATGATATTTATTCAGCCTATTATGTTCCCTGCATACCAAGGTGTGATCCTATTATCTATTAACCAGTGGGCCGATTCTGTTCCACTATTCATACAAATAACCCTTGATGGGGTGGAGCAGCACAACAGATGACTAGTCGCTAATACATATTCATCTGGACATGTGGATTTCCAAATCCCATTGCCCTGAGGGAGTGGAATGGTTCCCAGAGTGCAGGAGAGACTGTTTATTATTGGGATCAGGGTTCTGGACTGGGAGGCAGGACTCCTGTGTTCTATTCCTGGGGTCTGGAGGCAGCATAGTCTAGTGGTTAGAGCAGAGGGGGCTAGGTTCTATTCCTGACTCCTGCTGTGTTTTGGCAGCACTTTCCCCAGTAATGCTCAGAGCTACCTCTGAGTTTGGTGTGTATGTGTACAGCTCCTAGCACAGCCACGCTCTGATCCCTCATTGGTGGCCCTTCCTGGGGAACAGACACATTTTGCACCTCCAGAACCTAGCTGACTGTGCATTCCAGCTGGGCTCCGGGCCATCCTTGTTAAAGGGCCAACAACTTATTTTATAAGGGAGCCTGTGGGTACGGGTACAACATGGCTGACTCAGGACACGCCCCACCCCACCCCTTTCCAAGGCCTGTTATGTCAAGAATAAGGACTGTCTCCAGCTCCCAGACCCTTCCCCCCAACATCACTCCTTTCGGAGCTGGGGATTGAGGCCATGAGTCTCGGCTTCTTTAACCCCTAGACCCCACCGTCTCCAGAACTGGGGCGTTAAAGTTGGGGGTGCTGGGAGGCAGGACTCCTGGGTTCTATTCCCAGCCTCAAGGTAGCTGTATGCCAAACAATTGACGTGGAGGACGCTCCTCTCTCACCTTCCTGTCTTTTGGTGCTTTTGAGATGCGTTGCCATGGAAATCAGACCCCAAGAGAAGGCGGCGGGGAGAGGGGGGGGAGGGATGAGCGTGGAAGGGATGAGCGTGAAATGGAAAGTGCCTTGTGCACTTACTCCTCTGCTATCCCCCTACATCACCCCTCACTGGCCCCAGCCCCACAGCGATCTCCCCCAAGGTGACATCAGGGTAGACGACGGGGAGGGCTGTGGGTCCTGGGGCGCCCTAGGTAGCCATACTTTCCACAATACCTGTGTTCCCCACAACCTCCTCCGGCAAACAGAATCCTCCTTTCCGCCCACTTTAAGGGCTCATTACCCTGCACAGATAGGCCTGAGCTTTGCCTTCAGGGTGTGAATGGCTTCCCCAGAATTTCCCTCCCCACCACAGGGTCTCCCCTCCCCTCTGTGCCAAAAATTCAGCCATCCTCACTCTCCTGGAGCGGCAAGATGCTTAGCAAGAGTCCACTGCCTTGAGGCATCATTGACCATAGCAGAGCCGACACTAGCAATTTGGCCATAGGCCCCTGTGTCTTCCCCAGCATCTCATGTTCCCGTGCACCATCCCACTCCATCTTTCCTCCCTACTGCTGCCAGATACCTTGGCATTACATTTCTCTCTCTTGCATTCAGCACGGTCCACCATGCTGCACGCTCCCCCACAAGCAATACAGGCCTGTGGCTGGGATCCCAGCATCTAGTGATTGCAGGTTCCATTAAAAAAAACAACAACAGTTTTTAGCCTTTGGGGAGAAAACCAGGAACATGTGGTCGATGCCAACCACAGCCTGCAGAGAGCCTCAGCTGACTGGGTCCAGGGTGGGTGGGGGCTGAGTGTAACCAATGCCTGCCTGAGTCTGCAGAGAGCCTGAGTCGATTGCTTTGGGAGCTGTCCCAGGCATCTTGATGGGGTGATAAACCCCCACTTCTCTGGGGCACCGCCAGCCCCAGCCCAGCAGGGGGCTCTGTGTATGGGTGGGTGGGCCGGCACTCTAACCTGCCCCATTTTACAGATGAAGAAACTGCAGCACCGAGAGGGGAACTGACCTGCCCAGAGTCATTTAGGGAGCAAGTGGCAGAGCTGAGAACAGAACCCAGGTGGGGAGAGTCCCAAAATGAGATTGACTTAGAGAGCTGAAAGGATAAATTCCTCCCTTACTCTAGCTCAGTGGTTCCCAGTGTGCAAGGCCAGATCTGTGGGAGTCTGCTGTAGGGTGATCAGACAGCAAGTGTGAAAAATCGGGACAGGAGGTGGGGGGCAATAGGAGCCTATATAAGAAAAAAATCCCAAAATCGGGACTGTCCCTATAAAAATCGGGACATCTGGTCACCCTAGTCTGCTGTGAGTTAGGCGGGGGTATGTCCCCTGAGCCAGGGCTGGAACAGTATTTTGCAGCGTGGAGGGAGCCATTTCGTTCCCAGCATGACCTCGTATGCTCCAGGGCTGAGAGGTCACGCAGGCAGGGGTGTTCCTGCACCGGCGGAGATGTGCCAGTAGTACTGGAAATGGAAGGGGTCTGGGACATTCCGTGGGCAAGTTTGAGACCCGTTGATCGGGGGAGCTGACAGAATCCAGATCCCAGGGCAGGAGAGCAGTTGAGCAGGGGACTGCGCCCCTGCTTGAAGTGATGCACTTGCTCAAGCAGTTTGCAGAATCAAGGCCTAGCTGCACTGGATTGTCCTTGAATGCTTTGCTGAGTCGCACCCAAACGTGTGAATCTGACAAGAGAGAAATGGGAATCATTGAGAACCCAGATGCCGCTTTCCAACTACGCTTCCTTGCTGGGGGGAAAAAACCCAACAGTGCTACAGCTCTGTTTATTTTAGCACAAGTGGGGCTGGCTGCCTGTTTGCGTTAAATTATTTTCACACTCTGCAGCGTGACCTTCCTCTCGTCTGTTATTTGAAAATGAATCGCTGGAAATTAAATTTGCACTGATTCGGGTTTTTTTTAAGCTTCTCAAGTTGGCAAACAGCTTAAAAAAACGTTGACAGCAAAACATCCCCAGCGTGAGGGCGTCGGGAAGACATGCATTACAACGGCGCAGCCAGCTCTGGGCTCCTGATTCCTGTGTTTTAATGCGAGATGGGAGAAAGGTTTCCAAAGAGCAGGGTTTCCATTTGAAATCAGTATTTCACCTAAATCAAAGCAGGGGTCAGGGACGTGGTGATTACAACATTTTCAGTGGAAACATTTCAAAATAAATTGAATCAAAATGGAGGGTTGTGTTTTGGCGTTTTCATTTTGACTTCATTTTTTAACATTTTTCATTCATATTAATAACACATTGAAAGTTTGCATTTATATATATATATATTTAGTGGAATATGGAACATTTATATTTACATATATATAATGCATACTACAAAATGTAAATATATATAAATGTAACCTATTAATGTGTTCTTATGGAATATATTAATAGTATTACATGTAATATTCATATATGCTCTATTCAGTGTTTTAGATGACAATGTTTCAATGAGCTCCTTTGATGTTTCCAAAATGAAAAGACGGGGGAATGTTTGTTCTGCTGTAAATTTAGAAATATGGCTTTTCATCCTGATTTGGAACAAAAGGAAATGCTCAAACCTCAGAATTCTCCATGGGACAGAATTCCATTTTCCAACTGGCCGGGTGTTTATATCTTAAGAGGCAGGGTCATGCATACAGGGACAAGGAACTTCAGCCAGACTTACAGGCTGTGCCCTGGGAGACACAGGCTCCAAGAAAGACTCAAGGATCCTGGTAGAAACCAATTGATCATGAGCGTCTGGGGCAATGAGGGGTGTCGATCTAATGAGATCCAGCAGTGGATCAGCAGGGGGTGTCAAGCAGGAGCAGGGAGATGATGTTACCTCTACGTGTGTCACTGGTGACTGGGACATTGCGCCAAGCTGTGGGGTGCGCACTATGAAATATCACCATGAGAACAATCCAAGGGCTGGGAACACCTGAGAGTGAGGGAACAACATTTATTTAGTTTATCCAAGAGAAGGCGAAGAGGTGACATGATCATGATCCATTACCAAAGCAGGGAAGAGATTCTGGAGACCAGACAGCCCCTTAATATTGCAAAGGCAGAACCCGGCCCACTGTCTGGGAGCAGAAGCTGGACTAATTCAGACCAAAAACAAGGTGCCAATTTTTAACAGGGAGGAAGACTAACCATTGAAAAGCTGACCCAGGGCCAGGGTGGATTTTCCATCACTTGGTGGTTTTCAGTGGAATTTGGACATCTCTCTAAAAATTCTAGCTCAACCATCAGATCTGTGCTGGATGCAGGAATGGCCCTGAGGGCAGGGAATTCTCTGGCTTGTGTTATTCACAGAATTTAAGTCCAGAAAGAACCATAAGAGCATCTAATCTGAACCTCTGTGCAGCCCACGCCATTCAATTCGATCGACACTCCCTTATATTGACCCCAAAATCTTAGTCCTCAGGAGACCAACCTGTTTGCGAGCCCTAGGCAGGGAAGAGCACCCCGAGGGGCTCCCCATTCCTGAGACCGCTGACACGGCAGGGAATTGCTGAGGTGAGCCAGGCCCAGATGATCCCCACAGGTGACCTGGGCCCCATGCTGCAGAGGCAAGTGAAAAACCTTGAATGTCCCTAAGAATCTGACCAGGGGGAAATTCCTTCCCAGCTCCCAGTCTTGTGATCAGCTGGACTCTGAGATCATGAGCAAATCGTGCAGAAGGAGGCCAGACTGGACACACAGAGTGGTGGCTTCTGGTCTTAAAAATAAATAAAACAAACGTCTATGGTTCTATGAAAAAAACAAAGCAAACAAAAGCAGCAGCCTGAATGCCATAACATATTCCTATGCTACACCCTTGCCGAGGGGACTAGCACCTGCAAACATAACAATTGGATAAGGCATCCCAGCCAAGAGTTTGTTCTGTTGTTTAGAGACATCGTTCAAAGCGCTCTTTGGCACGGTCGGTATTGTGCTGCGTCACTTTAAGAGTCCTCACCCTCAACACATGCCCCTCGTCCCCGCCACACCTTTCCTTGCAAAGTCTGAAAGGAAAATCCCTTTCCTTGAGAAAAACCTGAGCTTCTCACTAGCCCAGAGCAAGCAGGACTGTGGCTGAGTTACCCAGCTGGGGGGAGAGGTGAGTTTGGGAGTTCCAGTGCTCGTGATCAGCAATGCCATGCAAACAGCAGTCAAATGTGTGGTTTAGATGGAGGAAAAGAAGAAACTGGTGGGGCTCCTAGTGACTAGCCTTTTATCTTTGGTGCTTTAAAGCCAGAAATCCCACAGTGCTTTGCTGAGGAGATGAATGCCATTTCACTCAGTTTTACAGATGGGGAAACCGAGGCACACAGAGGTGAAGGGCTGTGCCAACATCACATAGCAGAGATGGGCAGATTCCCAAGTCCCTGTCCAGCAGTCTGCACCATACTGCCCTTAAGACACTCACTCACCTCTCTTCCCGCTGAGAGTTCTATTTCCCAATATACTCCACTTCGCCTCTATGCTAAGTGCTGAAGGTAGCCATATCCCCCGCCCCCACTTCTCGGAGGAGAAAGCCTCAGCCTGTGAGTGGAGGAGCCCTCGCCAGACTGTGTATGTCTGCAGCGTGTACTCTAATAAAACGATCACTCACACACAACACAGCCGCAGCCACCAGGATGCCCGAGCAGATGCCAAACCCAGCATGGGCTCTTTCGCTCGCTCTGCACTCCAGGCTCAGGGAGCAGATGTGAACTGAAATACATCTATTTGCAGTGGTTCAACTGCTTTCCAAGCATAATTCTGTGATTGTCAAATCCGTAGACTGACATTGACTTACGGCCAGAAGGGAGTCTGGCATCCTGGATAGCACAGGCCAGAGAATGTCACCCAGGTCCTCCTCTATTGACCCCAGTCACTTGTGGTTCATTAAAGCATCTTCCAGATAGGCAGCCAGGCTGGATTTGGAGACTCGGAGTGGAGAAGAATCCTCCCCACCCCACTCCCCGCCCATCCCCTTGGGAATTTCTGCCGCTGGTTAATCGCCCACGCTGCGAAAACGCTGTGCCTGATTTCTTCTTGGAATGTGTCTGGCTTTAACATCCAGACCAGGGTTCTTGTTTGGCTTCTCTCCATTATGCTGAAGAACCCTGGGATCTTCTCCCCGTGAAGGGGAGAAACATTATCCCTTGCTCTTCTTTATGAGAAGCTGAGCAGACGGCGTCCCTCTCACTAAGGAATTTTTTCCAGCCCTCAGCTCTTTGTGGTGGCTCTTCTTGGCCCCCTCTCCAACATCCAGCTGTCTCACTCACTGCTTCTCCTCTGGTCCTGAACTACAGCACAGCAGAGCCACCACGTCTGCTATGAATCAGGGCAAGAACTGGGGCTGATGGTTACATCCCTAGGCCTGAAGGCCATGGCGATCATCCCAGTGTGACCTCCTGCATGCCACAGGCTGGAGAACTCCCCTAGCCATTCCTGCCTCCAACCCACACTGGATAGTTGGCTAGCGGCTGGGTAACATTTTTGAAGTCACTTAAGCCCACATCCTCAAAAGGCACTGAGGGGCCTAACTCCCATTTAAATCAATGCAGGAGGAGTGAGGCTTTCAGGCCAGATTCACAGTGGTACCGCAGTGTTTAAAGATGCAGATAGGCAGGTAATGGCCTTTTACAAAAGTGCACAGGGTAAGTGCCTGACTCCTCTGGTGAGACCATGGAAATCATGTGCCTAACTCACTTAGTCTGTGCAGCGCCCGGCATGAAGGGGGGCTTCCCACCCAGCTTGATTGGAGCCAGGCACAACCTTAACGTAAATTAAACAATGGAGTTCACAGAAAGTGGAAACGTGGAGAAATTGCTAAGGAGGCGCATAAAAACACCACAAACGTGTGAGGACAAAAATCAGAAAGGTGAAGGCACAAAATGAGTTATACCCAGCAAGGACATAAAAAGCTACAGGAAGTAGTTCTTTAAGTACATTAAGACCAAGAGAAAGATGAAAGATACTCAACCCAAGTAATATTAAAAACAAGAGGGAATGAACAAAGCAAAACAGGGAAAGAATGGGTTAAAGAATATTTAGAGATTAGATGTACTCAAATCGGCAGGGCCTGATCAAATTCATCTTAGGGTACTTAAGGAACTAGCTGAAGCAATTATCTTCAAAAACTCCTGGAGGACAGGGGAGGTCCCAGAGGACTGAGGAAGGACAAACATAGCACCTAACTTTAAAAAGGGGAACAAAGAGGACACAAAGAATAATAGACCAGCCTAACTTCAGCGCCTGCAAAGATACTGGAACAGATTATTAAACAATCAATTTGTAAGTACCCTGAGGAAAATGAGGTTATAAGGAATAGCCAGCATGGATTTGTCAAGAACAAATCATGCCAAACCAACCTAATTTCCTTCTTGACAGTGTTCCTGGTCTAGTGGATGGGGTGGAAGGAGTAGACATAATATATCTTGATTTTAGTAAGGAATTTGACACGCTCCCAAGTGACATTCTCACCAGCAAACAAAGGAAATGTAGCCTAGATGAAATTATTATAAAGTGGGCGCACAACGGGTTGAAAGACCGTACTCAAAGAATAGTTATCAATGGTTTGCTGTCCAACTGGGAGGGCATATCTACTAGGATCCCATAGGGGTCAGTCCTGGTTCTGTTCAATATTTTCAGTAATGCGTTGGATAATGGAGTAGGCTTATATTTGCAGATGACATCAAGCTGGGAAGGGCTGCAAGCGCTTTGGAGGACAGGCTTAGAATTCAAAACAACTTCGACAAATTAAAGACCTGATCTGAAATTAACGAGATGAAATTCAATACAGACAAATGCAAAGCACCACACTTAAGGAGGAAAAAATCAAATGCACAACTACAAATCGGAGAATAACTGGCTAGGCAGTAGTACTGCTGAGAAGGATCCAGAGAATATACCGGGTCACAAACTGAACACAAGTCAATAATGTGATGCAGCTGCAAAAAAGACCAATATCATTCTGGGCTGTAGTAACAGGAGTGTCATATGTAAGACCTGGGCAGTAACTGCCCTGCTCTGCTTGGCGCTGGTGAGGCCTCAGCTGCAGTATTGCATCCAGATCTGGGTGCCACACTTCAGGCAAGATGTGGACAAACCAGAGAGTCCAGAGGAGAGCAACAAAAATGAGAAAAGGTTTAGAAAACCTGACTGGTGTGGAAAATAAATAATAAAAAAAAGGGCCTGTTTAGCCCTGAGAAAAGACAACCAAGTGACCAGGGGAGGGGGAGCTGCTAACAATCTTCCAGTATGTTACGGTCTGCTACAGGATGGGGATCAACTGTTCTCCATGGGTACTGAAGATAGGAAAAGCTGTAATGGGCTCAAGCTGCAGCAAGGGAGGAGATTTAGGGTAGATATGAGTGTGACGTTGCACTCCATACGTTTTATGGAAATATGCTTATGAGTATGAATATGATGCAACTGGAATATGCTTTAGGCAAAAGGTCTCTTGTGAGATATCATTGCAAAGCTTGTAAACTACTAAGTGTGTTCATCCTATTTGTACGAAAGCATCATTCTTGTAGCCAAAGCTAGAAATATGAAGCGTATCTCTGAGGTCCGATTGTAATTATGCAAAATGTGGGCAACTGATGGTGGTTTAGAATATTGATGACTCCCACTGATTAGGACAATTGGTTGTAAATGGCTCTGTGTTTTCTTGCAAACCTTCCTGGGTAGGTGTGGGCCAGCCCTGGAAAAATGGAGGCTGGGGTCTCACAGAACATGTAACCATGTCACCTGATAGGGGAATCCATCTTAAACCTGATGCTTTTCCATTTAGAAGGAGGGCTAGGGACCCAGAGAGACAAAAGATTCCCACCCTGTGCCAAAGCTATAAAAGGGGGTGGAACAGAACAAAGGGGGCTGCCAGTCATGAGAACATCCCTGCTTTCCACCTATGATGTCTGCTGGAACTAACAAGGACTGTAGCAGGGGAAAGGATTGGGCCCAGACCAGGAAGGAGTCTAGTCTGTGAAAGAAGCTTATTGGAACATCTCTAAGGGTGAGATTTTACCTCTAATCAGTTTCTTAATGTATTAGGATTAGATGTGTGTGTTTTTGCTTTATTTTGCTTGGTGACTTACTTTGTTCTGTTATTACTTGAAATCACTTAAATCCCACTTTTTTATCCTTAATAAAATCACTTCTGTTTATTAATGAACCCAGAGTAAGTGATTAATACTTGGGGAAGCAAACAATGGTGCATGTCTCTCTATCAGTATTCTAGACTAGAGGGCGGACGATTTATGAGTTTACCCTGTATAAGTTTTATACAGAGTAAAACAGATTTATTTTGGGTTTGGATCCCATTGGGAGCTGGGTGTCTAGGTGCTGGAGTCAGGTAACCTGTAAAGCCCTCCTCACTTAAAACTTACAGCTTTGGAGATGTGGCCCGGACCTTGGGTCTGTGTTACAGCAGGCTAGCATGTCTGGCTCAACAAGGCAGGGTTCTGGAAGTCCCAAGCTGGCAGGGAAAATGGGCTCAGAAGTACCTTCGGCACATCAGGTGACAGTCCGAAGGGGGTCTCTGTGACCGAACCCATCACAGTGGCCTCCATTCTTCCTGGGTTAACCCACAGGTACCCAGGAAGGTTTGCAAGAAAACAGCCATTTACAACCAAGTGTCCTAATCAGTGGGAGCCCATCAAGATTCTAAACCACCATCAGTGGCCCACACTTTGCATAATTACAATCGGACCTCAGAGATATGTTTCATATTTCTAGCTTCAGCTACAAGAATGATGCTTTCGTACAAATACGAAGAACAGATTTAGTAGTTTGCAAGCTTTGTAGTGATACCTTACAAGAGACCTTTCACCTAAAGCATATTCCAGTTACATCATATTCATACTTATAAGCATATTTCCATAAAACATATGGAGTGCAACGTCACAACGAGGAAGAACTTTCCAGCTCAAAGGGCAGCTAAGCTCTGGAATTGGCTTCCCTGGGAGGTTGGACTCCCCATCATTGGAAGTTTTTAAGAACAGGTTGGACAAACCCCTGTCAGGGATGGTCTAGGTTTACTTGATTTGTGGCTCAGTGCAGAGGCCTAGACTAGATAACATCTCCAGCCCCCTTCTAGCCCCCCAGGTCTGTGATTTTGTAAGTGCATAAATGCTCTTTTTAGGGTTACAGAAGGGACCAAAGCCCTGACAGGAGTCTCTGCCATTTGAGTTGCCAGAAATAGTCCTGAGAGATCTTCCCAACCTGCACCCCACTTAGAAAGCACTCCCCATCCCAGCTTAAAGGGTATGGGCTGGATCAAGCTTCTCAACCCACAGCCCACACCCTTCTACCACAGTGCAGAGCTGCAGAGCGGTACTCCGTGCCACGTCAATTACCACCTCCTTCCTCCTGCCAGCAAGCACCAAGCGGCAGCCCAGCCGCCTCGCCCCCCCTTTGGCTCTGTGCAGAAAAGCAGCGGTGAAGCACTGAGGAGAAGGGGAAGCCGGGCAGAATTTCAGCTCAGCAAAGCAGACGTGATTGATGGCCCAACTCCCCAACTGCCCCTGCAGCCAAAGGGAGCTCACAGTCGTTCTGCTCTGTGCTATCTCTGCTCCCTGCTTGACAGGTGAGAAGAGAAGCCAGGAGTCCTGGCTCCCAGCCCAGCTCCCATCCACTGGGCCATGCTACCTCCCACACCAAGAATCTGTGATTCTGCTGAGCCGGCTGTGGCCATGTCCAGGGAGGATGCGCTAACGTCCAGCCCTCCAGGACTCTGATGCGTAGAGCAGCAGAGACCTCCTCAGAGAGTGGCTGGGGGCTCGGAGATCTGCCTAGCACAATTGCACATAGGTCAGTGTCCGGGGCTCAGCCAGCCCCCTCTGAGTTCAATCACCCAGGCTGCAGGAAGGAGGAGGCCACAAGTGAGTGCTGCAAGGGGTTGTGGGGAGAGTAGGGAGGGCTGAGAACACAGTGGGGGTGGCAGGGGCCGGGACAGGGCCCAATGTCTAATCACACTCACTATCTGAATATGGACTTCCTGCACTAACCCCCTGTCCCCATTCTCCTCCCACAACTGGCGAGGAACCCATGAGTCTTGGCCGCCAGCCCTCCTGCTCTACTGACTAGAGTATAGACCCCAGGAGGCCTGGTCCCCCGTAAATCCTACCAGAGCTCTGGCAGGGAGTAGAGCCTAATGTCTACAACAAAGGGGATTTCAGCCAAAATCCTGGATTCTCTTTCTGGCTCGGGGACGGGGTCCCGTGGTTAGAGCGGGGGACTGGAAGTCAGAACTCCTGGCTTCTGTTCCCAGATCTATCACTGATCTGCTGTGTGAATTGGGGCAAGTCCCTCCCCACTCAGCACCTGTGTTTCCCTGCCGCTCTTTGTCCATGAGATTATAAACTCTGGGGGAGCAGGTACAGTCTCTTGTGCCTGGCCCAACAGGGCCCTACTCATCAGGGGGCCTGCAGACTTTATTATAATATTTCCTATGCCTAGTTAATAATTAAGAGACAGCTGCAGATGTACAAGTCTCCCCCTTAATCCCCAGGGCTTTTCAATCGGAGCTGGAACCGGCTGCGTGTGAGACGGAACAGCAACTGCTAGAAGATACCAAGCTGGCAGCGCTTTGCTCTGGGCCAAGGGCACTGGTCAAGGCAGAGAGCTGGGTAATTTGCCGAGTCAGCCAACCTTAACAGCACAGGCCGATAAGCTCCCCTGTTGCTGCTCAGACCCAGGCCACAGGGAGTCTAAGCCAGCTCGATCACATCCCAAATTCACCCAGATCAGCCCTCATCTCCCCTCCTTGCATCACCTGACCCCAGAGAACAGAACCTAGGAATCCTGGCTCCCAGCCGCCTCTGATCTAGCCCTCCAGACCACACTCCCCTCCCAGCACAAGAGACAGAACCCAGGAGTCCTGCGTGGAGCATGCTGACTGTGGAGGCCTGTTTTGCACCCAGCAGCAGCGGGAGGGGATGTTAAACTAGCAGAAGTCACGACAAGCTGGTGGGTGGATCACGCTGCTGAGAGAAGAGATGCAAGGGTATTCCAGAGCAAGATGAATCCCGAGCACGGAGCATGGTACTGCAGAAAGACTTCATCCCAGCAAGCCGCCAAGCAAGTGGAGGAATGAGTGCCTTGTGCTTAACCTGCTTGAGTATGCAGAGAGCCTGAGCCGATCGCTCTGAAAAGGGTAGGGGATGTGCCCCAGGTGTAACTGATGCAGGAAAGCAGCCTGACTCTACGGAGAGCCTGAGAATGGAAGAAACGCTGCAGCGTACACGGCAATCAGTTGAGAGAGCAAGGACTGCCCAGTGATTAGGAGCTCCAGCCTGTGTTTTGGGAGATCTTGATTCAAGTAGTTTTTTCCCACCCATGCACAGTGGGCCAGACGTATTGTGGGTTTGGGGGTAGGGATTTCGCTTTCCTCTCAAGCATCAGGGATCACGCTGGAGATGAGACACTGGGTGGCATGGGCCAGGATCTGAGCTGGTCCACAGCATCCTCTCTCTAGCTGCCTTGTGGGTGGGTCTTGCCCAGATGCTCAGGGTCCAGCTGATCATCAGCCTGGGGTTCAGGAAGGAATTTCCCCTAGGTCAGATTGGCAGAGACCTTGGGGGTTTTCACCTCCTGCTGCAGCATGTGGCGTGGGTCACCTGTTGGGATCAGCTGGGCATGGCTCATCGCAGCGATTCCCTGCCAGAGGCAGGGCCTCGGGGGCCCTTTGGTCTCTCCTGTTCCCTGCCTGGGGCTCACAACGGATTAGTCTCCTCATGGCTGAAATGCTTTGGTTTAACTACCGTCTTGGGGCTCAACACAGGGGGAACTGAACAGCCTGAGACAGACAAGAGGTCAGATCGGGTGATCTATTGATCCCTTCTGGCCTTAGACTATGAAATTCTCTGCTCCGCCACAGACTCCCTGGGAGACTTTGCACCAGCCCGTCAGCCTCTCTAGGCCTCAGTTTCCTCATCTGTAAAATGGGGATCATTCACCCTCCCCTGTCTCCCACAGTGTGGAGAGAGTAAGTGCCCTAGAGATTGTAAGGTGCTGAGACATTACGGTAACAGGTGTCCAGGTAAGCACTTAAGATAGGTTATAAATAAACCAGGCAACTGCTCTGTCTAGAAGACCCAGGCTCCTTAATACATGGCCTCTTTTTCTAATAAGTGGCTGCATCTGAAAAGCTCTAGGAACCGCTGAAAGCAGGAAATTGAAACCACTGGCCCACAGAGCAGCTAGCTAGAATCAACGTGGGAGGCAGCGGTGTGTCCAGAGGAGCAGCCAAGCGGTCCGGCTAATGAGGCAGGGAAAGCAGGAGACGAGACAGAGTCTGGTTAGAGTGGGATCCCTGAAAGCAGGGCAGGGGTGGAATTAGACAATGCCACGTTCACCGCACAATGACTCCAACTGCAGGAGCGAAATGGGAGGTTTGGACACACACTGGGTTCCTGCTAAGCAGGCTCTTGAGTGACAGCTGATTTGGAGACCAAAATGAAGGGCGGCAACAGATAGAGCACTGGACTTGCAGTCAGGACTCCTGGGTTCTATTCCACTGACCTTCGGCAGGTCCCTTCCCCTCTCTGTACCTCAGTTTCCTCTCTCCTGCTCTGTAGGGCAGGGACTGTCTCTCATTGTGTGTTAGTGCACTGCCTGGCCCAAAGGGCCCCCGAACTCACTCGGGATCCAGACAGCACCCGGAACAACCGGAGCACTACCATAACACAAACAACAATAAAATGAGAGAGAACAAGCAGGATAGCGTGCTGGCAAAGAAATGGGGGTTCCCATCCACCTTTCGTCCTGCACGAGGCCGAAAACTGAAACTTCACAACTTGGTGGAAGTGGAATTCCACAATCATTTGTCCTGGAAATACCAAGATATTCCCACAGCCAGAACATTCTGGTGTTTCTGAAACAAAATACGCTGCTGGAGAGCTCGGTAGGCCCTGGCTTCCAAGCTGCCTGCCAGGCAGGCAGGTCACCAAGGAGCCAAGGGAGCTAATAGGAAACCTGCAGGTTTCTATCAAATATTTTCTTGAAACTGACCCCCAATCCAAAATGTGGCGATTTTGACAATTCAGCCTTTTCCTCATTGCAGCCAACTTATTGGCTGGTCCAAGCATCACAGAAAACAGTGAGTAACCGTTGGACCAAACTGTCAAGGGCCGGGGTGGATTCTCCAGCTCGCCGTGTCTCCAAATCCGGACTGGCTGCCTTTCTGGAAGATGGTTTAATCCTACACAACTGACTGGGCTCAATACGAGGGGAACTGGGTGGATTTTGCTGGGCTGTGTCCTACAGGATCAGACAAGATGGCCCAGGGTCTCTCCTGGCCTTAAAATCTATGAGCAACCTGGCTGCAGGTCACAATTATTTGTATTACTGTTTTCCAGTCAAAGTTTGAACCAATCTGTGGAGTATGAGTTTTGCCTCCGAAATTAGCTTCTCCCATTAATTGCTGTAACACTGAATACTCTTGAGATGCCCAGAAATGAATTCACCCACTCTTGGAATCAAGCAAAGTTCTTTATCTCATGTGGCAATGGGTCCCATACACTAATTTTAAGCTATATGATAAAGCCATTTCCTTTGATGAGTGTTATTCATGGTTCCCTTGTTCTTGGATGACAAGACGAGCAGGTCAGAGGCTCCCGATCGCCTACTGCTATCCCAGTGATTATTATACAGACTTTAAACACGTCCCCTCGAATTCCTCTCCTCTCTCCAATTAGCAAACCCCATCTAGTCAATCTGTCTTTGCAGGAGTTTTACTAGGTCTCTGATTATTCTAGTTGCCACCCTCTGAATCCCCTGTGATTGTGCAGTACGGATCGACAAAGAGTGTACACACCCAGAGAGCGAAGATACCCCCTTGCTGCCCCACCCCCAAGGGAAATCCCAGGGTCCCAACCAACACACACACAGCCCTACCCATCCAATCCTGGGGTAAGGGCTTATGCCACTCCTACAAAACTAATTCCCAGCAGCCCCACCATGCCCCTACTGACACCCCCACAATTCCCAGCACATCTGAACGCACCATGCCCAAGCAAGGCTCCTCACTCCCGACGTTCAACTCCCCAGCCCAGTCAAGACAGCGGAATCAGTGGGGGCTCTCAGCCCCTCCTCTCCTGCTGCCAGCTGGCGGAGGAGGGGGGCGGTGTATCCGTGCCAGACTCTTTTGCATTGATCCCCAGTTGTTAGTTTGAGTGGCAAGAGCTGTTCCGTCGTTAGAAAGGGAACGGGGAGTCTGAGCAGTTGAACGCCCACACCCGGGGTTTGAATGGAGCAGCCTGTCATGCAGATGGAACAGAAGTGCTTCTGTTTCTTGCCAGCGCCCTGGAGAACCTAGCACAACGCCAGGGAATGGGAACAGCCAAGAAGGAAACTAGCAGGTTGATCTTCACACGCTGAAGCCTCCAAAAGCCAGGGATAGAACCCAGGAATCCTGACTCTCAGCCCCACCTCACAACCCACTAACTCCCACTCCCATCCTAGAGCTGGCGATAGGGAGCCAGGAGTCCTGGCTTCTGTCTCTAACCAGTAGATCCCATTGCTAGCTTCCACGGATCAGATACAGAGGTGGACTTTATCACGTGCTTACCTGTGGATTAAAATCCGTCTCCAGACTGAGTTTCACACACAGTGCTGTGGATAACACACACATAACCCCCTCCCGCCCGCTTTCTCCTCCTCCACCATATACCATCCGTGCTGCTGGCAGCATCTGTCACTCGGGGAGAATATTTCCCCCAAAACTTTTTCAGGAAGGAAAATGAAGTTTCCCACATACAGAGAATTCCCATGGAAAGTTTCCACCAGCCTCGGAATTGTAGATTTTTCATTAAAAACTGAAAACTGACCAGTGTGGGGCCAGACAACTCCCTGAGTTTGGGTTCCTCGCTGGAAATGTTACAGTTCTGGGGAAATTTTTAGCAGTTTTCAGCCAGAAATCTCGCTGTTTGGGGCAAAATTGTTTCTTTTCAGTCCAGACCTGGACAATTTGGAAATTTCCGTTTTCAAGGTCAAGTCAAAATGTTTTCCAACCAAGAGCAGACCCGCACTCGACCCTCCCCAGCAGGGCACCAAACTGAGCCTGGCCGGCCCCGCACCGGAGCGGGGCGGTGTCCTACCTCGATCCGACCGGTGTCGGGCTGGAAGCTGCGGGAGGGGTCCTCGGTGGTGACGCGGCACTGGATGGCACAGCCGTTGATGCGTATGCTGTCCTGCCGCAGGCCCAACTCCTCCAGGCTCTTCCCCTCCGCGATGTGGATCTGGGCATGCACCAAGTCCACGCTGCCAAGAGAGCAGGGGAGGAGGGCGCGTGTTAACCTTGAACTGACCACAGCAGCGCCAGTGTCCGCCAGAACCTGTCCCAGCAACCCAACCTCCTCCATGGAGCCCAAGTGTCTTCGAATAACCCCCAAATGGGGCCCCAGATCCCCATAGTCTGTTACCTCACCTGGGGCCCCTGTAATGTCCCACATCACCCGCCATAGCCTCTCCTCCTCCAGTGTCCCCACAGGGCTGGGGATCTGATTCTATTGCCCTTTGGGATCAAACAGGCTTTTCTATCCACCCAGTTTCAAAGTCATTGGCAAACACAGGCCAGGATTGGCACCCCCATTATTATACTAAGGGGGAAACTGAGGCACAAGGTGGCAGGACAGTCCCCTCCCTGCTCAGTGCCTCAGTTTCCTCTTCCATCCTTTGTCTATTGCTCTTCAGGGCAAGGACTGTCTCTCACTGCGTGCCCGTGCCCGTGCACTGCACAGCAGGATGGTGCCTAGCACGATGCCCCTCTCCCTGATGTTAGGGCCTCTGGATGCCACAGCAATACTACCTACAATCATGGTAAGTTAAGCCTGTGTTTAAAAGCTGTGTTGAACAGCAAAGGGATTACTCAAGCAGGTATTTAACTACAAGCTCTTATGGGACTGTTTTTAAAAGGCTGTTAGGAGCCCAAATCCTATTGACTTTCAATAGGATTTGGGCAAGTAACTCCCATTTAAGCCTTTGAAAGCTGCCCTCAACATGTTTTGCTGAACCAGGGCCACAAAGCTGGGATTTTAGCCAGTGATTGTGCTTGTGTGAGGCACAAGCCAGGCCCAAATCCAGCTTGCAGGCCTCAGCCCGTCCGATTCTGAGCTTGCCGCAGTGGGAGCGCTCTGAAGACAGGGAACTGTTTTTACATCGTCCCATAGAGCCAAGTCCAAGCGTTCAAAGTCATGAGCTCGGCCTCCCTTGTGGGGCCCAGATCTCAGCTCAGCCTCCAGCATGGCAGGGCCCTAGCGTGTGACCGATAACACAGAATCCTAACGATATGGATTGAGGTTTTTATTGTGCCATCAAAGTGACAAGAAAGCCTTCAACGCTCAGTCAATAGGACAAATGCCTGACGAGGGCTCTACCAGACTACCAGCCCTTGCAACACACACACATTACGGGGGGATCGTTATTTTAGGATCCATGAACTCAAAGCTGGGTTATAAACCCAGCTGGTTTAAATACACTTGCCTGTGACCTCACCCCTGTCAGCTCAGATCTTGCCTTCATCTAGACAGAGAGATTCTGAGTGGGGCCTGGTGAATATGGCAGGGGCGGAGGACACTGGGAGGCAGGACTCCTGGGTTCTCTTCCCAGCTCTGCAATTAAGGTGTTAGCACACGGAGCTGCGAATCATGTTTCCTGCTCTAACCGATTAGATCCCACTGTCCTCCCCGAGTCAGGGCTAGAATAAGGGCGCCCAGTCTCCCAGCTCTAACCACAGGCTGGACTGAGGCACCTGGCTTTAATAAAGGGGCTATGTTAAAACAGAGTCAGAAACTCCCAGAGTTTAAGGCCAGAGGGGACCATGAGGCAATCTAGGCTGCCCTCCTGTGTAGCACAGGTAGACTGTCACTCACTTCCCTCTGAGCCCTTCCACTTTCGTTGCCAAGGCATCTCCCAGCAAGGCAGCCGGTCTGGAGAATCCACCGCCTCCCTTGGGAGTTTGCTTCAGTGTTTAATCACCTGCTAAAAACTGGTGCCTTATTTCTACACGTCTGACGCCCTGACTCAGGCAGAAATATGAAATGCTTTCACTCAGAGGAGAGTCAATATCATTACTAGTGTTAGAGTTGTGCCCAGAAACCCCCAAACAATCACAGCCTTGTTGTTTCTATTGCTCCAAAGACTTACAGTGAGAGACAGTCCCTGGTCCAAAGAACTCACAATTGAAACAAGGAGTGGGAGGGGAAACTGAGGCAGAGAGCGACAAAGGGACTTACCCAAGTTCAGTGGCAGGGCTCTATACAAGACTCACAAGTCCCAAGACCTAGCCCAAGTCCACATCTACTATACCACACTGTGTCTGCGGAGTCAGAGTGGGACCCCAAGGGGTTGTGGGATTGAGGGGCACCAGGAGAGCTGTGCAGGAGCCTAGGCCTGGCATAGCAGAGGGCTGTGGATCGGGATTGAGGGGCATCGGCAGAGCTGGGGGGTATGACCAGGGCTACTGTTTGTATGGCAAAGGCAGCTCCAGGATGGAGCTTTGCCTGTTACGTCCCTCATTTTCGCGGACAATGGATCCAGTGCTGTTCCCCCGCACCCCCTTGCCAAATACAGGGTGACTGACAGCACTGCTGCTGGGGTTACCACCCCACGTACAGACAGGCAGAGCAGCTGGGAAACTGATGCCAGGCTTCGAGCTGTGGCATGGGGCGGGAAGAGCGCGGGAGTCTGGTCTCTTTGGAGCTGGAGGCAGGCGAGCTCCGATTTAAGCAGCTCACACTCAGCACAGCCAGGTGCCTGCCCTGCCAATGCAGGGGGTGCTCCATTCCCAAGGGAATCTGGAGCATGACTGTAGCCCCTAATTAACAGCCCCTCAGGGCACTTGCTGACTGCAGGGGACAGGGCAGTGGTGGATATGGTGTCCATAGAATGCTATTGGACAATGCCCACCCCCCATTGCAAACTTCAACTCTGACCTCCCATCCCTACCCCAGCTCTGCCAGTGCCCCTCAATCCCAATGCGGGGACTACAGGTCAGGACTGAGGGGCATTAGCAGAGTTCATGAGGGTGGAGCCAGGGGCTGGGACAGCAGGGGACTGTGGGTTGGGATTAAGGGTCATGGGCAGAGTGCCAATCACAGCACTGAATTAACAATGCCACCCTGTTCCTCCAGTCACATAAACAGATGGTGTGAATTGCTGCTACTATGGCTTATTAATTGTTGCCATTTTGCCTGGCACAGGGCAGCTGCCGTTCCCAGCCTCTGGACCAGTGCCCACCCTTCTATCAGGCAAAGCCGGAGGCATCTCAGGAAGATCCAGCTTCAATTCTCAAAAGGATGTTTTTAAAATTTCACATGGATCTATTTCTTCATCGCATTAGTCTGGGGAACTCATGGCCACCGGATCCCACTGCCCTTCACCCTCCTTCCAAATGTAGAAGTGAGGGAACAGGGAATGTGCCAGGAAGGTGGCAAATTCAGGAACGATCAATGGGGCATGCTTAATGCTGGTGCCCCTTCATCCCAGGCTGACTGCTGGTAGCCAGGGCCCTGCCAGATTATTCCCAGTTGGAGAAGAACTAGGTGGTCCCCGTCCGCTATTTCTTCAGCGCCATCCTGTTCATTTACTAATCCTACAGAGACAGTTTTGTTCCTTGAGCACAGGAGGAACAAAGAGCTGGCAGTTGCCTTGGTCTGAAGTCCCTCTGCAAGTCTCCAGCCTGTCCTGTGCCCTGTCTCTCACTTCGGGTCACTCATGCTCACTATTTGGCTCTCCCATCCAGATGCACACAGCTGCAACCATTCAATACCCCAGCCCCGGAACTGGGGATCAGGAAACCCCCGAGACTACACAATGTAGCTTCTGATCAACCTTGCTACACAGAGCACTGCCTTAGACTTCTCCAGCTCTCGCACTTCAAAAAGGAGATGAATCCCTCTTCCTTCTGTGCAGCCTGAAAGGCGCTTAGCACATCTATCAGCTGTGGCCAGGTCTAGAAATCAAAGGCCTCCTGGAGGGCAGCTATCACCTTCCAGCGTAAAGACACACCAACAAACGGGCTTGGGAACTCATCACTACAAGATCCCACTGCTATTCACCCTGTCTCAAAATGCTAGAACGAGGGAAACCATGGAGGGAGACCACAGCAGGGGCACTGGAACAATGTGTATAGTGGGGGAGCTGAGAGCCATTGAATCAGACTGTAACCCTGGATGGAAACCACTTCAAACTAGGGGGTGCTGTCACCACTCCCCTCAACTCCCCTATTTCTAGCATCTCTGGACCATGGGCCACTGGGCTGATCAGCACTGTCTGACCGTGCTCCCACTCCTGGGGCTTCTTGTCTTATATGTAGCCCAGACAGTCTTTCTGTGCTGGGTCTGTACAGCACCTAGCACCGGGCCTCTACGAGGCATAAAACGAATGAAAAGTCACTGGTTGTGCTTACACCAAACTTGACTATACGTCTCGGTCTGTTACTCCATAGTAACTCCATACTGTTGAACACCACCTCTGAGCCATTCCCATCCTTCAGGAAAGGCCCTAGGAGCAGTGGTCAGCACCCTCTGGATTCTGGGCATGGGGGACACGTGAAGGCCCTGACAGCCCTTCAGCACAGCCCCAGGGAACGAGCCTGACTGTCCCAGAGCTCCCCAGAGCCCAACACTTCCACCTCAGCTTACCCATCACACTCAGCCCACTTCTCCCACAGAGGTAACCTAGCCCTGCAGCCAAGCAGATTCAGGGAGCTCAGCCCCTTCCAGGCTGCGAGTCCCTGCAGCCAGCTCTAAGACAAGAGAGCCTCCAGCTTTCCTCCTCTGAGGCAGGGCCCAGCAGCAACCCTCTGTCCTGCTATCTACCAACCTGGGCTTCAAACAGCCCAACAACCAGGGCCAGTTCTACCCACCTACCACTGCAACAGCCTTCACCAGCTCCTGGCTTTCCCCCAAACTCCTCACCCCCAAGAGAAGCAGCCCATCTGCTTTTCTTCCCAGAGGGCCAGCCCCACAGTGTGGGGGCCAGCCCTCTGCACAGGTGTGGCAGGGCCAGACTGGCTTGCCCTTAAAGGGGCAGGCCGCCCTGTGACACCCAGCTTCAAGCCCCTCTGCTGTTGTCCGTGAATCAAACACCCGGTTGCTGGCACCAATTCATGCTTCCCAGCAGAACAATCCCCCATCTCATCTCTGCCCATCCTCTCAACAGAGTGTAACACGGTGCCACCCAAAGGCATAATAATGGTGGGGAGGGGAAGGCCACACAGCCCCTGGCCGGGAGGGCAGATTGGGGGCACCCTGTCATGGGGGCAGGAGGACTGCGGGCACGCAGAGCCCTGGCATGGGAGGGAAGGGGGGAATGTGGTATTGCGGGGACATTCCAAGCTCCTACCATCGGTGAAAATAGGGGACCCTGGAATGGGAGAATGGAGGGAGGGGAGGCAGAGCCCAGCTATGGGGGAGGAGAACGGGGACCTTGGAATGGCGGGAGGGGAGCCCACACAGGGCTCCTCCCATAGGGAGGAGGTGGGAATAGGGAGGAATGGGGGATACACAGAGCCCCTGGCAGGGGACAGATTGGAGGAAATTGCAGGGAACTCTTAAAATGAAGGGGGCTGGGCAGGTGGCCCCCCAGGGAGCAGATGGAGAAATGGAGGGATGCCATGGGCCCTGGAGAGGGCAGAGTACTCGACCGACAGAAACTATGAAGCGTGTGACCCGCTAGGAACAATTCTCATTAGTAACGGGGACAGCAAGCCAAGCAGGAAGGCAGCACGTTCCAAAGTGACCTACGGGAAACGCTTCATACGCAGCCCACCCTTAGCCTGGGATACACGCTCCCACTAGACCCTGCTGCTCTTCCCCCTGTCATGTGACATAAGAACAAGGGCCAGCCAGCAAAAGGTAGCAAATTCCTAAGTGAGCAGTGTTACTCTGGGGAACTCCCTGCCACAAGACACAAATGAGATGAAGAGCTGAGCAGAATTCCACAAGGGGAAGGGGACTATCCAGAGTGAAACTAATAGGAGTTTAAAGACCCATCAGGAGCTTTGGGTTTGATTTAACCCCTTTCTGCTCCAAAGCTTAAGGCAACGGCTTAGACAGGGGTCCCTCACCCAGCATTGAGAGGGAGCTGCTTCTGCGGTGGGGCACTAGGACTGTTTAATATACAGGGATTCCTTGCCTGGCACTGAGATGCAGCTGTCTCTGGGGTGGGGCATGCAGGTTGTTTACCCAAGGATCCTTCATCCAGCACTGATATGCACACTCAGATGAGACTGTGCAACACTGTTGTCCTCCCAACATTACCGTATGCCTTGGAATCATGACGGATGGTGACAGGAAGCTGAACGCATTTCACCAGCTTGGTTTGAGAAGAATGCTGGGAACTGACTGGCGAGATCACATAACCGGTGTGGAAGAGCTCTGCCCCGTCAGCAGAGTGGGGACTCAGTAATCGGACGGAGTTGGCTAGGGTGGTTTGGCCACGGCCTCAGGCTGCCCCATGGCAGAAGCCCGAGGTACATTGTCCATTGGATTTCAGCTGTAGGAACGAGGAGGAGTGGAGGACCAGGACGGACCAGCTGCAGGGAGATGGAATAGGATGCTGCCGTCATGACGACAACTTAGGATGGAGTCAGACGCCTTGGTCTGGACAGAGAGCCATGGGGAAATGGGCTGTGCCAGTAGGCACAGGAGACTCTACAGGGATGTCTACACTCCAGTTCGACACCCGGGACTGGCCCGGCCGGCTGACTCAGCCTCGCAGGGCTCAGGCTAAGGGACTGTTTAACTGCATTGCAGACATTCAGGCTTGGGCTAGAGCCTGAACTCTAGGACGCTGTGAAGTGGGAGAAGCCCGGCTATTGCCTAAGCCCACATCTACACTGCAACTAAAGAGCCCTTTAGCCCAAGCCCGAGTCGGCTGCTAGCTGGGAGGTTTTAACTGCCGTGTAGACTTACCCTCACTCTAAATAAGACTCAGCTACTTCTGGGGTGGGGCAGGGATTCCCTTGCCCAGTACTCAGATGCAGCCACTTCTGGGGTGGAGCACAGGGGCTGTTTGTACAAGGACCTGGCACTGAGATGTGACCACCTTTGGGGTAGGGCAGCTGTTTATAGAAGAAATTTTTGAAGGAAATCTTCCCCAGAGGGCAGTTATTCTATCGCTCCCCATTAGGGAGTGTCTTGCACCTTCCCCTAAAAAGCTGCTGCTGGAGATGGGATGCCAGGCTAGATGGGCCCCCTGAATCACATTCCATTGATCCCCCTCCACACACAAGGGAAACTATATCTGTTGACCAGGTGGGGAAACTGAGACAAGGAAAGGCTACAGGATACATCCAACTTCAATAGGAGAGCTGAGAAGAGAGCACAGGAGTCCTTACCCCCAACTCCTCCTGCTCTAACCGCTAGAACCCACTCTCCTCCCAGAGGTAGGATAAAACCCAGGAGGCCTTAATCCCAGTCCTACCAGCTAGTTGTCTGTGATGGATTTCCAGCTAAGCTGGGGAAAGACAGATTGCTCTGATGGGGGCATGGGGCTCTGGCTGAAAGGTACTAGAGAAATCTTAGCTCCATGGATTGAGCCAGGTCCATTGTCCCACCCTGAATAAATGCCCATCAAATAGCGTTATCTCCCAAAGACAGGTGGCTGCCTCACGCAATGCCAACAACAAAGCTGCCTGGCCGCTATAGCTGAGGTGGGACCATCTATGGGAGCCTGAAGCAGACAAAGGTTAATACTGCCCCGCAGTCACACAATGTACTTGCCTATAATGTGTCCAGTGCAGAAAGTGAGGGGTGGGGAGATACCAAGCTATATGGGTCTTTTGGGCTGATCTGGGTGAGGGGCAGAATGGGCTGAAATGCAGCTACCTCTGGGGTAGGGCATGAGAGTTGTTTATACAGGGATCCCTCTTCTTGCATGGAGATGTAGCCACCTCTGAGGTGGAGGGGGTGTTGAGGGGCTCATTATATAGGGACCTCTTATTATTTTGGGAAAGTTCTATGGCCTGTGTTATACAGGAGATCAGACTACGTGATCACAATGGGCCCTTTGGGTCTTGGAATCCATGAATCCCTCACCCAGTGGTGAGATGCAGCTGCCTCTGGGGTGGGGCATCCCTGTTTATACAGGGATCCTTCACCCAGTGCTGAACTGCACCCATCTCTGGGGTGGAGTGTGGGAGCCATTTATAAAAGTACAGCTGTTGCAGGAAGAGGTGGCAGGAGATGGCTGCCAGTGCTGGGTAATTCAGCAGCCTAGCACAAAGTGCTTTACAGCAGCAATTAAGGCTCACAGCCCCCTAGGGAGGCCAGGAATGGCTGAGAGGCCCCCCGGCAGGACACAGAGGTTAAGTGACCAGCCCAAGGTGACCTGGTAGAGCTGGAATTAAAATGAGTTAGTACCAGCATTCCCCATCCCCCGGCTCTAACCAGGCCCCTCTGCAGAGAGAACAGGACAGGGAAGGCCTTCACAGGTGCAGCAAGGTCTGGTGGCTAGAACTTTGAAGTGAGAGCCAGGACTCCTGGGTTCTGTACCCAGCTCTAGGTGGGAAGTGAGGTCTAGCATTTTAGAGGAGTGGGAGCTGGAGGCTAGGTTCTTTCCCCAGCTTTGGGAGGGGAGTCAAATCTACTGGTTGTGGGGAGCTGGGTTGCAGAACACCTGGGCTCTATCCTCACCTCAAGGGCAGTGGGGTCTAGTGCTCAGAGGCCTGGGAGCCAGGACTCTTTGAGTTCTAGCCTAGCTCTGGGAGGGGAGTGGTATGCAATGGTTAGAGCAGGGTGTGCTTGAATGGCACAAACGGGCATTTATATAATGGGGAGTCCATTGTGCATGAATGCCATGTCTTCTCCTTGGGCCCTGCTCTCAACCCTTATCAGTGGTTCTCTCACAAGGCTATTTAGCCTCTTCTCCTCTTGACAAATTGGTTCTGAGCCGGATTTATTTATTTCATGCAGGCCCAACAGTCTCTAGATCGCTGTTTGGGCCTTTTAAGGCAGTGATTAATTGGGAAAGGTTGGAGTTTTTTATGTTCATTAAAGGTTACAGGATAAATATGCAAATATCTCAATTTGAAGAGCTAAGCGCGTCGTAAAAGCAGCCTGCACACTGGCCCCAGTGTGGCTATAAATCTAGCTGCATATTAGCAAAATAAATATAAACTAAGTCTCCTATTAAAGAGGCCTGAAAGGTGGGTTGTTTGAGCGCTGACAGCAGGATTCAAAAGCTCTTTACAGGGGAAAGTCCGCTGCCATCTAGCTCGGTTTTTATCTGCACCTGTCGCTATAGTATGGGAACCTTGCAACCACAAATGGATTTATTTGTATTGCAGTGAGGGGTAACTGAGATGGGGGGGCACTGTACTGGATCAGGGCCCCAGTTGTTTTGTGTGCTGTACATATTCCCGTTTGAGATCGGGGAGACCCTGCTGCGGCAGGTGCTGCACAGACACACAAGAAGAGACAGTCCCTCCCCCAAAGACCTCAAAGTCTAAACAGACAGAGGGCTGGAGGGGAAACTGAGGCACAGAATAGCGAAGAGACTTACCCCAGGTCAGAGGCAGAACAAGGAATTAGAACCCAGGAGTCCTGATTCCCATTCCACTGGCCTCACCTCTAAACCAGACCTCTTGATATAACTGCATGTTGCCCTCTGAGGGGAAAGGAAATGTGAGCCCCATTTTACAGATGAGGAAACCAAGGCACAGAGCAAGGAAAGTCATGCACAGGAGCCAAGAATTGACCCGAGATCTCCAGGGTCTCAGTTGGGCGCTGCAACCCCAGCCTGAAAGTCGGCTTAGCAACTTAGCAAACAGTTTCTTGCGAGTCTCAGGTCTGGCCAGCCTGCCACGTGTCTGCAATAGTAAATGCTCTGAAGTTATCAACTGGGCTGTGAACCTGTTCTGAGGGTAATACAGTAGAGTGATCCGAGGAGACAATTACAATTGTTATAGCAGGAGACAGCAGGTGGCGCTGTTTCTGGCAACATGGCGAGTTGTGTCAATGAGAGAGAAGCAGGGGGTCTAGAAGTGGACAGCACAGGCGCAGTGGGGACTGGAGCAGGACCCAAACTTGGGACAACCAGCAGAAAATCTTCCCAGCTTCTGCGCCTATCGCTTCTAGCTCTAAAACCAGACTCTCGGCCAGCAGGCAAAAGGGCCTTTAATTTGGATAAATACAAGGTTCCCGGTGTCAGATCTCGGGCAATCGAGGATACAAGAGGTGGCATCGGCTAAACCCAGACAAAGGTAACACGTGCAGCTTCGAGGTTCTGCGGCAGTTTGCACCAGACAGGAGGCTTGTGGAGAACAGCGAGCCCTGTTGGGACAGGGCGAGTCAAAGGAAGAGCTGCAGTGGATGATGTGTTGTTTCAGCAAAGGACCTTGAGATTCGGCACAGGCTTTAATACAGCGTTGCGTGTTCGTGTGATAAATATCTTATACTGCACCCACCGGAGTGACAGCCAGGCCTGTGGTAAGAGAAATCAGACAGGCTGCCAGCAAGCCCCACAAATCAAAAAACGCTCTGATGTCCTCATTGCTCGTTATTGGGAGCATTACGGTAGATTCTACAGACCCCAACCAAGGCTGGGGCCTCTGCTGTGCCGGGTGCTGCACAGACAGTGAAAGACTGCGCCAAGGAGTTCCCAATGGAAATATGCAAATGAAGGGAGGGGAAACCAAGGCATAGCGAAGGGAAGGGACTTGCCATGGGTCACCCAGCAGAGCTAGGATTCCCAGTGTACTCCTTGTTTTAACCACTGACGCCTCCTCTCTCCCTGGCACTAGGAATAGACCCTAGATGTCCTGACCCCCAATCCTCCCCACTCTGACCACTACATCTGCATTTCCATCCCAGAGCGGAGGATAGAACCCAAGAGTCCTGGCTCCCAGCCCCACCCCCACCTGCTCTAACAAGCAAAGTACATGGCCTCTATTATGCAGCAAGGAACTGAACACAAACCACACGTTTAGAAAGAATCGTTCTAGGGGAAGGTCATAAATATACTTGCTTTTTTGTGTATTTTTATGGCGTATTGATCTTAAGGGAGAGTAATTTGTCTGGCGTGTGCCAAAGCATGCAAGCAATTATACAGCTCAGACTCCTTCTCAGCCAGCTCCCTGGAGCTGAGGTGATAGAGAGGGATCTCAGTGGAAATACCAACGTATATAGCTGACTCCAGGCACTGAAACACCTGGGGATCGTATGCAGAGTTTATTAAATGTGCACGCAGTGTATATTTAACAGGCATGCAACATATTATATTTGTATGTTCCATATTACACTTGCACACACTCCAGTAAACATGCTCCCTGCATATTACATATGCATGTAATATATATCATAGTTGCATACAATAAATATGTATTATATACTACATGTAGTATATTAAATAAGCACAAAATATATTACATCTGCATGCAGAAAATTACCTGTGCATACAGTAAAGTACCTGTGTATGTAGCATATGCATATTTGCATCCAGTAAATACCTAACTGTGTGATAGATATTACAGATACCTGCAGCATATTTATGGGCATGAAGCATACTACTCATGAATGTACTGTGTTTGCATTCAGCATGTTACAAATGCATGCACTATATTTAACAGCTATTCAAAATATGTACACAGCGTATAAATCTGTACGCTATATGTTGCATATGCACACAGGATATTAACTATCCAAACAGTACATTATATTTTGATGCACTATATCCGTGGTTCTCAAACTTTTGTATTGGTGAACCCTTCCACACAGCAAACCTCTGAGTGCCATGAGCCCCCCTTATAAATTAAAAACACTCTTTTATATTTAACACTATTATAAATGCTGGACCTGGGACGGTGGCAGGCGCCTGTAATCCCAGCTGCTTAGGAGGGTACAGTCGGCGGATCGCTCGGGCATTCTAGGCTGCTGTGTGCTATGCCAATTGGGTGTCCGGTGCTATTAATAGCCTGACCAGCGGGTAACTGAAGGACTGGCTAGAACAATATGTCTGACGTGTTGTGATCAGCACTCTCTCTAAAGGGGCTGATGGACCCATTGATCAAGGTGATAAATGCTGGAGGCAAAGTGGGGTTTGGGGTGGAGGCTGACAGCTCGTGACCCCTCCATATAATAACCTCACGACCCCGGAGGAGTCCCGAACCCCTCCACTATATTAAATAAACACACTGTATTCTAGATCTGCATGCTGCATATATATGAGCATGCAGAATGAACACAGTATACGGGTATGTGTACATATGCAATCTATTACAATAGCACATCGTATATTACATACACATACTGTATATTATATTTGCATGCAGTATATATCTTGGCATGTGGCAAATGACCTTTGCAGGCAGCATATTAGATTTGGAAGCCGCAGATCTGTTTGCTTCTGGACTTCCTGCCACCTCAAATTAGATTCTCCCCAACAAATGAGTCAAAATTATCTCTGCTAATGCTACAGCGACCCAGCCAGGTGCAAGGTGGCCGGCAGTTTTGGATGGCTGGGCCGGATAATGAACACAGTACATTCTGTGTGTCAGGCCCTGACCTCAGAACACAGCAGTTAAGCCTGAGCAACCTTTGCTGTTAAGGAGAGACCGATTTGTTTGCACCAGCACTGGAGAATGAAGAAGAGCAGGTAGAAACTTTCCAAGGGCACAGCTGGGAAAGAAGAGAGAGCATCCTAGCGTGTGTGCTCACAAAAAACCCGCACACCACACCTACCAGCTTCCCGATTCTCTCCAGCAGGGACAGACACACCCACCCCAGCCTGATTCTCTCCAGCAGGGGGGCAGCAGCCCCCTTCCCCCGTATTATCTAATACCATGGGGACTTGTGCAGAATCAGACCAATGAGCCCATCTAACCTGGCATCTGAGGACCCCTTAACCCGACCCCTACTGGGTTGGATCAGATCTAGGGGGCCATCCAGCCCAGTAGCCCTTCTCCCACCCCCAGATCAGACCAATGTGCCCATCTAGCCCGGTCTTGGGTCTTTGACAAAGGCTGTCCCCAGATGTTTCAGAAGGGTTAGAAACCACCAGAACCTGTTGATACCAGGCCCCTGACTCTGCTGGCAGCCAGCAAGGGCTGGGCCTCAGACTTGAAGAGAACTGCTTTGACTTTAAGCACTGTGGCCATCTAACCAGGTCTCTGCCTGGCCCCAGTTACTGTCATGAGCCAGCCCCTTGCCATCAGGCAATGCACCAACCCGCACAATACCTGTGTGTGGTGCGGAAGCGCCATTATCCTCAGTGTACAGAGGGGGAAACAGACATAGAGACTACATCTGTGGCAGAACAGGGAAGAGAGCTCAGGGATCCTGGCTCCCATGTCATCTGCTCCCCACACCACTCCCAGAGCCAGCCAGCTGACTCCCAGCAATTCCCGCTCTAACCACTGGAGATCCCTCCCTTCCCACAGACGGAAATAGAATCTCAGAGTCCTGACCCCCTACAGCCTTCTGCTCTAACCACTAGACCCCACTTCCCTGCCAGAGCTAGCAGTAGAAACCAGGAGCCCTCACCCAGGAATGGGATCTAATGGGTTAAAACAGGAGGGCTGGGAGCCAGGACTCCTGGGTTCTCTCCCCCGCTCTGGGACAGGAACAGATTTGGTGATTAGAGGAGGTGACGGGGTCCATATAAAAAACTTAACAAGAAGCCCCCCAGCCACGCAAGACAGAGATAACCCTCCTGCTGCCCCCCCCCCCACCTCCCTCACGGACAATCGAAGCAAAGAGAAAAGCGAGGCAGGCTCCCCAGCCCAATAGATCAGCCTGGATTCTCAAGAGCAGGGGCTGCCCACCAAATTCAGGAAGAAAACCAGACTGAACAATAAAAGCAATGGGGGGGGGAGGCCGAGAGTTTCGCTAAGTGCACGCAGCAGTGCCCACCCCCACACAATGGAGAGCTGGACGCATGCTAGGGCGGAGGAAGACAGAGCCGATTTCAAGAGCATTACATGGTTATTTTTAGGCACGGCTCTACCTGCCTGTAATCCATAGCGCCAAGGTGGGGTGGCTAGGGGAGCAGGAGCAACAATGGGGCATGACTGGGGCGGGGGTGTCTCTCATGATTATCTACAGCTAGATCCATCCCCCCCCACCCCAAAGGGCTAGGAGAGAAGGGGCTTAGACAGCATTCTCATTTATTATCACGGTGTGTATTGCAGTGACAGTAGCTGACAGTAGCTTGACCCTGATCAAGCCTGGGGCCCAAGGTAGTGCAAACACCCAGCGAGAGACAGTCTCTGTCCCAATGAGATTACAATCGAAACAGACAACGGTTGGGCAGGGAAACTAACTCACAGAGAAGCAAATAGACTTCCCCCAAGGGCAGTGGTAGAGCCAGGAATAGAACCCATGTTTCCTAGCTCCCAGTCCGTCCAGTAGACCCCACTCCCCTTCCAGAGTTAGGAACAAACCCAGGAGTCCTGACCCCGAGTCCACTCTTAGCCATTAGCGCCCACTTCCTGACAATCATCTCATTGAAACTGATTTCATCCCAGTGTATATAATAGGGTTGCCAACTTTCTAGCTGTACAAAACAAACACCCTTGTCCCGCCCCTTCCATGAGGCCCTGCCCCCTTCCCCCCACTCACTCCATATCTCCCCCCGACTTGCTCTCCTGAACCCTCACTCACTTGTTCATTGTCACTGGGCTAGAGCAGGGAGTTGAGGTGCAGGAGGGGGGTGAGGGCTCCGGCTGGGAGTGCGGTTCCCAGCCAATGGGAGCTGCGGAGCCAGTGCTCAGGGCGGGGACAGCGCGTAGAGCCCCTGTGGCTGCCCCTATGCCTGGGAGCCGGAGGGACATGATGGCTGCTTCTCACAAGCCGCGCAGAGCTGGGTAGGGAGCCTGACAGCCCCGCACCAGCTGGACTTTTAATGGCCCTGTCAGAGGTGCTGACTGGGGCTGCCAGGGTCTCTTTTCGATCGGGTGTTCCATTCGAAAACCAGCCCCCTGGCAACCCTAGAATACAACAGCGCAACAACACCTGAGCTGAGCCAGGGTACATTGACAGCCACCAAACAATACCGCAGATTAGAGCAGTTAATGGGGGGGGCGGGGGAGTGTGGCTCTCAGAGCCAGGATTCCTGGGTTCTATCACAGCTCTGGAAAGGAAAGAGGGTCTAGTGCAGGCCTGCACAACATGCGGCCCGGGGGCCACATGCGGCCCGCACGGGCTCACTGTGCGGCCCGCGGGAGGTGAGTAAGGGTGGGGCAAGCCAAGCAGTGGGGTGGGGGGAAGCGGATGGGAGCGGCGCTTTTCGGCCCGCAGCTTGATTTTTTGCAGTAATACGGCCCTCGCTGCTTTCCGAGTTGTGCAGGCCTGGTCTAGTGGTTAGAAAGGGTGGGCTACAAGTCAGGACCCCTGGCTCCTATATCCTCTCCAGTCCTTTGCCCTGCCATGCCTCCATTTCTCTGAGGGTCAAATACTTTACGGCAGCACTGCACAGGGAGGAGGCTGGCTTGGCCGGGGCGGGAGGAGACAGCGGGTTCATGCAGCACTTCATTCAAGTCTGTCGAGCTGAAACCTCATTCCAGCCCTGAAGTGTTAACAACTCCCCCTTGCAGTTGCTGGAGCCACCCCAGCTGAGTGATTGATATTCAGCCCAACTCCCTGGGTTGGAACTTCAAAGGGTTTCTGCTTCCCAGCTCCAGCAAGGGACCGTTCACTGCGCGGACGCCTCCAGCCTCTCCCTTGCCATGCGGGCGTCCCCCAGCCATGGGGCCATGGCCAGGCGCCCCTCAGCTGGAAATGAACGACACCACCCCTCAATCCTTCCTCACGACTCTCCAGGTTGTGACCAGGAGCATCATCTTCAGGGGAGAGGCGCCAGAGGGAGCGAGGTGAAAGCGAGGGCTGTGAGGATTGCGCCCGGTTACCCCAGTTCCACCAGAGGGTGCCGGAGGGAGCAGATGCCCTGGCTGTAGGGGGGCTCCTGCTTCTTTCAGTCCCGGCCAGTCCCAGCAGGGGGCACTTTAGGGAGTGTGGCAGGAACACTGGCTGTGGGGGAGCATCTGGCTAGTCCAGTCTCAGCTTCTCCCAGCAGGGGGCGCTGTAGGGCACTAGCCCAAACTCTGCTCAGTTCGGCAAACGGAGATGTCGATGTGGTAGTTCAGTAACTGCCCTGACCATGATCTGCATCCCCGCATGTATCGATCTCCGGGAGACCCCGGAGGCCAGACAGCCTGGGGAGAGAAATCCCCCAGCGCCCCAGGCAGGCACGCACTGGCCCCTCTGTAGCGGAGCGGGCTGGAAGCTGTCAGCAGAACACATGCCCTGGCTAGAGCTTCCCTGGGAGCAGAGACGGCTGCTTGGGGAACTGCGCAGCCAGAGGCTGCGTCCCGCTAATTAGAGCTAATTTTTGTAATTGGCTGCATATGTCCAATGCTGAGGAGGATTTATGGCATTGTTAATGCCCCTGGAAACGCATAGCGCCCCCCCGCCCAATTCCTAATCTCCCAATTGCCAGCTAATTGATAACAACTTCACATTCATTATAGTGCCTGGCTTTGCCAAGACACTCTCTAGACATGGCTGTGGCCCATGCATTGTTTATAGAGAATCCCTCGCCGGGGGCTGAGATGCAGCCACCTCTGGGGTAGGACACAGGGGCTGTTTATACAGGATCCCTCGCCCGGGGCTGAGATGAGCTGTCGTTACCCCATTGTTACAAACAAAGATGCTGAGGCCCACGATGGAGCAAGGATTTGCACACGTGCATTGGCAGTGCTGGGAGTACAACTTACTCGCCCCAGAGTGGGCCCGGTGTTCTAGCCACTCCCATATAGCTGCAATCCAGCCCTGCCGCCCTCTTCAGGTCTACGAGTGCTTGGCTCTTTAAGAGCCAGGGGGCTTGGGCTAGTCAGCCATTTTATTTATCAGAATCAGACCCAGCCAAGACATCTCAGAGTTTTCCGGCCCTCGGATCTCTCTTATGGCTCTTTCTCTGCGATGTTTCAGTGGGTACACCCCAGAGCTGGACACAGCATACTAGTCTCTGGTGCCGTGGGGTCACCTCCCTGCTCCTATTCAATCCTGCCTGCTGATCCACCCCAGGATGGCATTCAATCTCAGACCCCCTCCTCCCCTGTTCACACTGGGAGCTCACAGTCACTTGGTTTTCACCAGGATCTGACTCGTTTCCAGAGTCCCTGAGTCCCAGGGCACAGCTCCCCCCGACCCACCCACCCATCTTGTAAGTGCAGCTGACATTTCTTGTCCCTGTGCATACGACCTTGCCTCTGGCTGTAGGGAAACGAACCTTCTTCGAATGAGCCCAGCTTTCCAAGCAACCTCGAGTTGGAAAAAGGTTTGGAGGCGGCATTCTTGTGAGGCATCGATCCAGAGATCGTAAGGCCCAAAGACACCTCAGACCATCCAGTCTGACCTTCTGTCTATTACAGGCCATTCCAATTCCCCCTGCTCCCACTGGATCAAGTCCAGTATCAGTGTGTCTAAAACATGCCATCTAGTGCTGGGCACTGGCAGAGACAGGCTGCTGCACTAGCTGGATGTTGGTCCTGAGCTACATTCGCCCCCGCTCAGGAAGCCACAAATCGTCCCGGCCTCATTTGCACCCCTTTCGTGGTGGTTCAGGTGCTAGCACGGGCCACTTGGGCTCCATCACAAACCCCAGACCAGACATGAGGGGCTGGACTCACAGAGGTACTTCTGGGTTGCAGTGTCTAAGCCTGAGTGCTCCCCCAGGGCCTGCCAACGAGTGGAATTCCCGGCTCCGAGTCAGGCACCAAGTCGCAGTGGGGGAGACAACCTTCAAAAGATTAACCTTAAGGGCTCCAAAACCAGAAGGAAAACTGGAAAAATCAAGATGAATGTTCAAAAATCTCATTATTTCCTAAGCCAGTTTCCTGATTTTAAAGAACCTTCTTGCTGGTTTTTTAAAGCCAAGCTCATGATGTTTAAGCCAAGGTGGTGTTTTTTAAAGCCAGTGTGGTGATACTTCTGGGGGGGGTCTCTGATTTTTTTCTGCATCAACCTGACGATTTTCAAGATGATCCGACTTGTGAATCTGGAACGCCCAAACCTCAGAGCCTCTGACCTTGCTGGTGGCAGCTCTGCTGAAATACCAGCTGAGCTGGGAAGAAGGATTTCCTTCTTCCCCTCCCAGGTGGAGTGCGGGAGCTCCCACTGCTCCTTCAGAGCACAGAGTCTAAAGCTGTGTGCGTGAAAATGTGCCCCGGCTTTGGGGAGCTGAATGCTGCGAGTTCAGCCCAGTGTCTTGGTCAGCATCTAACTGCAAACTGTAGCCTATAGGATTAAGCTGCTTGCTTGCATATATACATATATCTTTTCTTATAGTTTAAGAATTTGGTTTACGGTAATATGTTTATGTTAAAGTAAGTTCAGCTGTAATGCAAGGGACCTACAGGCCATAACCTATGTGTTGAGCTAAGGCAAAGTTAGCATACCTATAGCATATCTATGTCTGCAACCCTTCACCCATATAGCAAGTCAACACCCACACATATGTCTGAGACCTTTCAGCTAGATAAATAAATGGTAGAATGGCATAGTGGGGTTCCAAGTCTGTACCCTCAAACGTAACAGGTACACCACAAGGAAAGAACTGAAAGAACCAGGAGAACAAAAATAACATGTGTGTAGGATCTAATGTTATTAATATGTATGTTCATGTCATCAATACATACAAACATACTAGCCTACGCAGTAAGGGTACCCTAACATTTTTATGAGTGAGGAATAAGGTTTGGGCATAGGAGGAAGGATTTCAGGAACCTGTGCCCTCTAAAAGAGGTGACCCACCTTGCTAGAGTAGACTAGTAGGTGGTACTTGTTTTTCTAAAACATTTTAAGTTCCATGGGGACTAGGCTAAGCTTGGTTTCCCTAAGCTTTGTTCTTCATTTTTTTATTAGGTGTTTAAGTTAGTTAAGTAAACTCGAAGTTAGCTTTGAGAGCTCTGAGCTCTAGCTTCTTCGCTCTGCACCTCTCACTCAAGAATTGAGGAACCTGAATTCCCAGAGGCGAGGCTGGTCCTGGGTCTCTTACCATCAGGTTATCAAGGAAGGGTGTGAGTATATTAACCAAAGCTCTGTAGCATATAATACCAAAGTACCATCTGTATCTTTTGAATAGCAGTCATACAATTGTAACTTTGTAACTCTGATTATTTTACCATTTAATGACTACATCATTTTATCTAAATAAAAAGTCTTCACGGGTATATGGGTCTCAGTGTGAGCTTCCTGTCACACCCCTGAGGGTCCCTTCTGTGGAGCCTGATTCAGGACCAGAACCTTATCGTCTTCTCATCAAACAGACTGCCAAGCCGCAAACCCCTACTATCCAAATTAATATTATTAACCTTATAAACCAGGCAACAAAATGCGACATCCTCCTTTCACAGCCTGCTGAGCTGCCTGCTCACACAACAGCAATCAGCTCTCCAGATATCCAGCTCTCCGGAGCATATCACACCAGGCTACAAGCCACGGCGCAGGGCTATTCTAATCTACAGGTTATATGCTGATGGAATGTGGTTTGCATTAGCACTAGGAGCCCCAGTCATGGGCTAGGACCCATTGTGTCAGGCGCTGTACAAACACAGAACAGAAAGACGTCCCTGTGCCGAAGTACAAGAGAGACGTTCTGGGGAATACCTGGCTGGTTGGGCCCATTAGTCTGATCTGGGACGGCAGGATGGGAGGTTGAGCTAGATGGGCCTGTTGGTCTGAGATGGGGCAGCAAGCAGCGTTTGGATTCAGTGCACGCTCTTCCCCGCTCCATCCCATGTGTTACACATGCATTCCCACACTCCTCCTTCCTTTCAGCCCCTTCTCCCAATGCCCCTAGGCTTGGCACACCCCACTGCCCCTGCACCCTTCAAATCCCTCCTCCAGCTACCAAGTCCCCCACCACCCCACCCCACAGCCCACCTTTTTCGGCCTAGGCTTTGTGTCTACCTTATTTGCAAAGATCATCAGCTGTGTGGGGCAGGAGATAGGTCTTATCCCTAACTTGTGAGCTGCTGGGTACAGAGGTTGTACTATATAAAATATTTCTGCTGCAGAACTGAGAGCGGAGGACCTGGGGGACCACCCCAGATTCACACCCCAGAATCGCAGCTTTTGTTAAAAAAAGAAGAAGTTGACACGATTATGGTTCCAGAGAAAACCTTCAAAATGTGAAAGGAGAGTAACCGATTCAGCAACACAAACCTGAGTCTGCAGAGAGCCTGAGCCGATCATTCTGAGACAGGGGAGCTTCCCTGTCACCGACGTAGCCTGCGTCTGCACAGAGACTGAGCCGATCGTTTTGAGACGGGGGAAATGCCCTGAGTGTCACTGATGCAGCCTGAGTCTGAGGCGAGGCTGAGATGATCGCTCCAAACGGAGGGAAGTGACCCATAATTATCTCTGTTGGGTGTTGCCCCTGAACCCTAATGACGCACACTTCAGTGTCTATCTATTGTGACGGAGTCAGACCAGAAGGATATAGGAGAGTGCTGGAAGGCAGGCATATTAGTCTCAGGATGTGCAGGTCCCTGTTCCCTGGATAGCCAAACAAAGGCTACTCCAGACCAATCAAGACACCTGGGGCCAATTAAGAACCTTCTAGAAAGGAGTAGAAACAGCTAGCCTGATTGGGACACCTGAAGCCAATCAGGGACTGGCTGAATCCAGATAAAAACCTCCCAGTTAGTCAGGTGGGCTGTGGGTGTCAGGAGCTGTGGAAGGAGGTTGTGCTGTTGGTGAGACTGAGTGGTGGACAACATATCATCCAGAAGGAAGGAGGCCCTGAGGTAAGGGTGAAGTGGAGTTTGAAGAAGCAGGGACTGCTGTGGGGAAGTAGCCCAGGGAATTGAATTGTGTTTTGTGGATAAAAGGTCAGCCATCTTAGCTGATACTATTAGGGTCCCTGGGATGGAGTCCGGAGTAGAGGGCGGGCCCGGGCTCCCCCCGCTCTTTCCACCTTCCATACTGGCCTGTGATGAAGGTAACTCACTAGGTGGTGACTCTTGCCAATTATACTGAGAAAGGGAGGTCACTCTGGGGCCTAGATGAGTTTCTGAGGCCCCTAAATCTGCCAGGAAGTGCAGGACCCACGATTACATACTTGGAGCTTTGTCACACTATCTATTAATCCCTTTGTGACGCCACTAGATAAATCCCCATTTGACGATGGTTCTCCTGCTGGAGATCAATGAGTTAGCCAGTTTTTAGTCCATTTGACAGATGCCAGATGACACCATATACAGAGCTAATACCACCTCCATGCTCCTACTCCATATCCCTCTGTTTAGCCGGCTAAGAAGATGCCCCGCCACCGCAGACTGGGGAGCGAGAGGTGTCACTTACTCTGTGATCTCTTCTGTCACCGTGTGCTCCACTTGAAGCCGGGAATTCACCTCAATGAAGTAGTGTTTGCCATGTTTATCTACCAGGAACTCCACGGTGCCAGCATTTTCATATCCTACCTGCAAGAAGATAAAGGGTTCATGAGGGTCTGAGCATTCTCACTGTGTCTCTCAGTGGAAAACATATACAGAGCTCCCACGTTCTAGCACAGGACTGTTCCTGACCCTGGTCTAGTGGTTAGAGCAGAGTGACTGGGACTTTGGGCTCCAGGGATCTATCCCTGATGCTGGAAGGATAGTAGGGTCCAGTGGTTAGAGCAGGGAAGGCTGAAAGTAAGGATTCCTGGGTTTATCCCTGAGTCTGTGTGGGGACTGGAGTCTAGCGGACAGAGGAGGGCTGGGAGTCAGGATTCCTGGGTTCTGTTTCCCTTGTTGCTGCTTCTAGGGGGAGAAGGAGACTGTCTCTAGGGATGCAAGTGGCAAGGTCCCTCTCAGAGAAGTGGGATGAGGATCCCACCCCCCAGGAGGTGGGTGAGGGTGGACATCGCAGGGACAAACCACCAGACAGGTGAGCAGCTGTGGTGGCCTCATTCTATCTCTGGCGGTTAGCACGTGACACCTCCTCAGGGTGGCTTGGCTGGCTGACTCGCAGCTGAATCCCGGTTGAGTGCAATCAGACATCGTTAGGATACGGCTCTTAATTAGATCCCAGCCCTCCCAAGCAAAGCACTTGACTCCAGATGATGCTGTGCGGAGAGATTTCAGATGCTGGGAGTGTCACTAATGTAGCTGGTGCGATTAGCCAGAATGTAACGTTCATACACTGCTGGCTGCCGGGTTTTCATCCCTGGGAACAGCTGAGCAGTTTGGGACAGGACGAAAAGCCGGGTCTATTCATATTAACTCCTCATCCAGCCTAGGCCCTGTGACCAAGAGCCGGGGATGGGGGGCAGGTGGGCTCCTCCATGGGGCTGAGTGCTGCACAGAGACACAGTCTTTACCCCAAAGAGCTTACAGTCCAAACAGGCAAAGTGTGGGCTGGAGATAGGGTTGGCAACTGTCCAATCCAAGGGTGGGCAAACATTTTGGCCCAAGCGCCACGTCGGGGTTGCAAAACTGTATGGAGGGCCGGGTAGAGAAGGCTGTGCCTCCCCTAACAGCCTGGTCCCTCCCCCCATCCGCCCCCTCTTATCCCTGACTACCCCCCTCAGAATCCTCAATTCATCCAACCCCCCCTGCTCCTTGTCCCCTGACCGCCCACCCCAGAACCTCCACCCTGCTCCCTGTCCCTTGACTGCCCTGATCCCTATCCACACTCACTTTCACTGGCCTGGGTAGGGGGTTGGGGTGCACAAGAGGATGTGGGATGCAGGCTCTGGGAGGGAGTCTGGGTGTGGGCAGAGGCCCAGGGCTGAGGCAGGGGGTTGGGGTATGGAAGGGGGTTTGGGGTGTGGGCTCTGGGAGGGGACTCAGGGCTGGGGCAGGAGGTTGGGGTGTAGGAAGGGGTGAGGGGTATGGGCAACAGCTGGGCAGCGCTTACCTCGAGTGGCTCCTGGGTGGGGGTGAGGCGGGGCTAAGGCAGACTCCCTGGCCCTGCACCATTCCTGGAAGCAGCTGGCACACTCCAGGGGTGGGGGAGGCCAGGGGGCTTCACATGCTCCTCCCCCCCCGCAGTTCCCATTGGCCACAGTTCAGTTGTCTGTGGAGTCAGCGCTGGGGGGCGGGAGCAGCACGCGGAGACCCACTGGTTCCCCTAGGGGCCACAGGGACATGCAGGCCACTTCCTGGAGCAGCGCGGAGCCAGGGCAGGCAAGGAGCCTGCCTTAGCCCCGCTGTGCTACTGGACTTTTAACACCTAAAATCTCCCAGTTTGGCTTCATAACCTCCGGGTGACAGAGCCCGGTTCTGGGAGACTCACGGTGAAACCAGGAGGGTTGGCAGCCCTAGCTGAAGAACGGAGGTGCAGAGATGGGAAGGACAGTAGCAGAACTGGGATTAGAAGACACGAGTCCTGACCCCTAGCCCAGTGCTCTAGACTCTCTGCCACACTCTTCCTGCCGAGCATCTTTCCTGCTGTCCATTAAGGGCATTTCTTGCACCTTCCTATGGAGCAGCGAGACCTGGCCCCTGCTGGAGAGGGGACACAGTCACAGCTGGGCCCACTGATCTGCTCCTGTGCAGGGGAACTGTGGGACTACCAGGCTAGATGGGTCACTGGGCTGATCCAGGGCAGCAGGAGGTGCTAGACAGGCCCATTGGTCCGATCCGGGCTGGCTGTGTGGGCCAGATATTGAGTAGATGGGACCATCGCTCTGATATTCACTAAGCTACCCCTGGTGAGCCAAACGTTGGGCATCGGGGATGTGTGTTGCTGCAGTGAAATCACAAGCACACAGATTCCCTCCCCATCTTCCCCTCTTCCTTTTGATACCCCTCTGTTGCCCCCCATCTTCCCCTCCTCCCTTTGATATCCCCCTGCAGCCCCCCCCATCCCCCTCACCCTCTGCCCAGTGGCCCACGCCTCCTCTAGGACGCAGCTCTCGAAGCCATTCCCCACAACCCCTGTCCCACACTGATCTGTGCCGGTTCCTGGGCCTCTCAACCTCTTCCCGGCTCAGCTTCCCTTTGCCTTATGCAATGTGACTCAACCGTGCCCTGCAGAGCGCACATTGCCTGCATTGACGTTGGCCTGAACTCAGGCTCTTTGCAAGACCCGTTTCTTTTCCATGCATCCATCCAGGGATCCCGGGTATTGAAAGATTCACGGCTCCTGCCGGGGAGAGCTCGGAATCCCAGGGGCACGGGGGTTAATGTTGCTTTGCAAGCAGAGGGGGATGGGAGGAAAGACATTTTCTCTCTCTGCATCGCTTTCCCCCGAGCGCTGGCGTCTAGTGTGACTGCAGCTACTGCAGTGCTTTCGCTGCCAGCTGCTGCGTCCTCCATCCCAGCAGGCGACGTGCAGACAGAGGTACGCTCTGTTCAATCCAGGGAGGACCCGATAAAATGTAACAGGGGAAGTCTGGAGGATTGGCACCTGCCTCGCAGCCGCTGGCAGGCTGCCCGCGGGGTCGGTGCTATGCCCAGGAGGTCAGGAGGAGACACTTTCCACCACACGCAATCCCACAATCCCCTTGGAGGGAAACACACAGCCGTGCCCCCACCGCTCAGCCTGTGCCCAGAGGTGCTGCTCACACCAGTCACTATTCTGGGGGTTCCAGCCAAGGCCCTGAGTGGGATGGGGGCCAGCCAGCGAGAAGAGCTCCCTGCCCAAAGAACCTGAAACCTAACTAGACAAAGCTGGGGAGGGGAATCAGGGCTCTTCCCAGCCCGCGGGGTGCTCCAGCCATTACGCCACGGTGGGATCAGCTAACCTGGCTCTCCACTGCAGGTTACAAAGGGTTCTCCGGGAACGCTGACAAAGTTAGCAGGCCTGCCTCTCCGGATGAACGGTTCCTTCCAGGAGAGACATTAACTAGCCATAATGGAAGCAGAGCGCTCCGCCAAGGGCCCCAGGATAAGTGGGTAATTTCAGCCTGCCAATAAGCACCGCTGCGGAGTCCTCAGCCCTCCCGACTTCAATCAGAAATAAACACGCCGTTCTCCGGGGAACCCAGCCCCTGGAACGGAGCGAGGAACAGGCTGAGGCTGTCACAGTCTATGCCACAGGAAAGGGGCACCGAGTTCTTTGGGGCCCTCTTAGCAGTTTTACAGTAATACCTGAGATCTCCATTGTGTCAGGCGCTTCACAGACCCCCACCCAGATCGGGGGCTCCATTGTGCCAAGTGCTGCACAGGCACACGAGAGCATCCCTGCCCTGAAGCCAGCAGCTGTTCATACTCCGCTGACTCCTCTCCCTCACAAAGCTGAGGATGACAGGCCCCATGACCAGGGCATCTCCCCCAGAGGTACCACGCTCTGCCCTCCACAGGGTTATGATCAGCAGCAGGGCAGAGGAGGCTGCAGGGGACCAAGGTGTCTGGCATGAGCTCCCCTGATCCCTGCTGGACTGTGGGGGAATCCCACCCCCATCAACAGGTTGAGAGGCTGAATCTCACTGAAGGGTGGCAGAGATAACCTCGTCTCAGCTGAGGTGCGGGGTGCCAGGTGGCAAGCCCAGACCGCTCCCTCCTGGACAGAGCCCTGCCAAATCCACAATCCATTTGGGTCAAGTTCCTGGTTATAGGGTTTTTAAAATCATAAATTTCATGATTCCAGCTATTTAAATCTGAAACTTCCCAGTGCTCCCACTCCTCTCTCAGAGCTAAGGACTGAACCCAGGAGTCCTGACTCCCAGCCCCCCATTTCTAACCACTGATTCTCCTCCCATAGCAGAGGACAGAATCCATAAGCCCTCACTCCTGCTCCCCCGGCTCTAGCCTCCACATTCCCCTTCTCCTCCCAGTGGCAGTACTAGAATGCAGATGTTTTGGCTCCCACTCCCCACTCTAACCCACAAGACCCCATTCCCTTCCCAGAGCAGGGGACAAAATCCAGGAGGCCTGAGCACCAGTTCAATACCCTCCATGAATGTGTGTGTGTGTGTGAGATCCAGGTGACGCGAGGACAGACCTGGCTGCTGTGTCTCTCCGTCTCGCGCAGCCCAACAGCTCGAGCGAGGCATGGGAGCAGGGGCCATGTCAGGGAACATGACTAACTGTAGCACAGATGCTGCGCTGTGGCGGCAAACGCTGAGCTTGGAAAACAAGGGAGGAGTGGCCAGCGTGCCAGGCTGAGAGTCAGGACACCTGGGTTCTATTGCCAGCTCTGGGGGGCAAGAGGGGTCTAGTGGTAAGAGCAGGAGGCCAAGCTGGGAGTCAGGCCCTCAAGTTCTTTTTCTTCCATTCCCTGGCCTGTTTAAGACCCAGACGGTGAATTACAAACACAGAATCTGCCTGGTCTCGTCACAGCCCTGGGGATGACCTTGGGCTAGACTGACAGGACCGGGACCTTCTCCCTGTAGCGGCACTAGGACATCAGAGAGAGAGAGAGCATCTCTGATCCAACCCATGCCTGCTAATTAAACAGGGAGCCCACAAGCTGTGGCGGCTGGGAGTTCAGAAGGAGCTGAGGGTGGGGAAAATCCTTGACAAGAGCAACTGGCAGTGGAGAGGAGGTCAGTGCAAAGCCAGGAATTAAACAACACAGACTGGAGAATATGGATTAACTGCATTTCAAGCTTTGCAGGGCAGGGGGGAGTGGGCGCCAGACAGCCATAAAGAGGATAATGAAGCACGGAGCTCATTAAAGACATTTTAACTGTTTGGCGGTTCCTAAATTTTAAGAGGCATGGAGAGCAATGATATTTTTCCCCCTTAACGAGGCAGCACGGCTGGGAAGCAGGACTCCTGGGTTCTATTCTCAGGGAGGGGAGTGGGGCCTAGTGGGCTAGAGTGAGCAGTATAGGAGAACACCTGGGTTCTATTTCTGGTTCTGCTACTTACTTACTGCAAGTCCCCGCCCTGCTGTGTGCCTCAGTTTACCTGTTCACCCTCTGTTAATTTAGATTGTAAGCGCTTGGGGGCAGAGACTGTCTCTCACTGTGTCTGTGCAGCACCTGGCACAAGGGGAGCCCCAATCTCAATCGGGGTGTGGGTGGTGCCTGGTCCAAAGGGGACCTCTCTCTCTGTCAGGGCCCCTTGGCGGTACCAGAAATCTATTAGAATGCTGTGAATCAGCACTCACTTTTCTGTCTTGAGTAGGTGGGGCTTATTTTGGGGGAGGAGCATGGTCCCACTCCCCTGTGCCAGCGCAGACGGATAGGGTCCTTCCACATAGTACATGCGGACATCGGCTGGTTTACGACCATGCTCCACAACCTGTCTCCTCCAAGCCTGAACACTGGAATCGCTTCCCCGCAGCGCGCGGTTATTTTCCGACGTGCCCAGGGTCACACGCTGACACTCGGGGGCCGTGCCGAACTCTCTGTTCTTACTGCCCCGAGCTGTTAACCCAACTCCCACTCCTAGTAGTGTAAACGCAGTGTAAAAAGAGCATCTTAATCTGCTCCCTGCTGGGGCTGGCTCACATCAGACTGCGGAGGTTTTGCTACCCATGCTGTGGCTGAAGATCAGAGAGGGAGCATCTGGGGAAGGGAGAACCCCACATGAACATGGCTCATGCATCACAGGAGTTCCTGGCTAAGAAAGACATTGGGCTAGAGACCCAGGCATTGGACTAGAAGCTGCCTTCTACTCCTGACTCTGCCACTGACCTACTGTGTGACCTTGGGAAAGTTCCTTCCCCACTCTGTGCCTTTGTTTTCCCTCGCCCCTGCTCTTGTCTATGGTGAGACTCCGGCCTCCAGAGTTCTATTCCTAGTTTTGGGAAGGGAAGTAGAGAGTGGTAGTTATAGAAAAAGAGGCTGAGAATCAGGACTCCTGGGTTCTATGCCTGGCTCCGGGGGGGGAATGAGACTAGAACAAGGAGTCCTGACTCACACCTCTGCTTCTCTAAGCACTAGACCCCACTCCCTACCTACAACTGGGAACAGAATCCAGGAGTCCTGACTCCTACCCCAGTGCTCTAATAGTGGAGATCAGCAGCATCCAACCTACTCCCCTATAGTTTAAGCTAGCCCCAGGATTTGACATCTCCACCCCACCCTGAGAGATGAGCAATATCCCAGTTGTCTGTTGATTCCTATAAAGAGTTGCTTCGCTTGGAAATGCATCTGTGTTTCCTGTAGCTTAAATTACCTGCTAACGAACTTGAGGAGAAATAATCTCTTAATTATCTATTTAAGAAAAAATGTAGTACAGGCAACCTAATCAAATATCATTTTGATCATTAAATGAAAGCACATTACAAGGCGATTGAGTGGGTTTAAGAGCGGGATCAGCAAGGCTGGAGCTTCCTGCACATCAGCAGCTGGAGAAAAGACAGGGTAGCTACATCCATAATAGACATTAGATAAGGCTGCCAGGCTGGCAGTCAGAGCGCCTGGGTCCTATCTCCACTTCTCCAAGGGAGGTGGGCGGTAGTGGTTAGAGCAGCAGTGCAGCTAGGAGCCTGGATTCTCTTCCAACTGGGTCACCAAACTTACTGGGTGTGCCTTTACCTCAGTTTCTGCTTCCCTGCTCTCTTTACACGGTGAGCTCTGTAGGACAGAGAGTGTCACTCAGGGTGTCTGTGTGGCACCCAGCCAGGTGGGGCCCCCAATCACACTCAGGGTCTGTGTGGCACCCACAAGACAGGGCCCCTGAAGCACACAGGGTCTGTGCAGCACCTGGCACGATGGGGCTCCTGATCTCAGTCAGGGCTTCTGGGAGCTTTCATAACCCCACTAATATTGGATTTGCAGGAGATGAATTTAGGCCTTTGCGATGTTGGTCCTTTCCTGCCTTAGGTGGGGTGCACATGAGGCCATGCATGCCCCCTCCCCACCCCTGCAGTTTGCAGCAGCACCAGGAATGCTGGCTTGCACTCCCAGAAGTCCTTGCACCTGGGACTGCATATCCAGCTGGTGGGACAGCCATCCCTGCACTGCACACGCATGGATCAGACCCAGGGGCTTCCTGATTCAGGAAGTTATTTCAAGTAGAAAGGCTGGGGGAGGGATGTATCCAACTGAGGTGATGTATATTGAAATATGCAAATCAGGGCACCGCCTTATTTGCATCGTGCCCCCAGCTCTGCACCCCAGCTGGGGTGTGGTGGATGTGCTGGCCTGCAGTGAAGCGCCTGAGCAATGAAGCCAAGGAGATGCGAAAGCAGCGGGGGTTTGAAGGGGATCTGGGAATGTAAAGGAGATTGATCAACAGCCGGGCTCTGTGGCTGGCATCTCATCTGCTCCCCCACGAAATCCCCCACGGAACCTGCTGCTCTGTAGACGCTCCCAGAGACACCTCAGTGTTGGGCTGGGTTGGCTCTGGGTGCAAATGTAACAATTTAGACACTGGTTCTGGCCTGGCTTTGTATTAGGTGCCTCCGAGATCGGGGCCCCGCAACGTGCTGGGTGCTGCAGAGACACGACGCGGATCATGGCGTCATTGGGCCGAGATCCCTGGCTGAGGCTGAAGGAAGGGAAGTGATATTACCCTGGTTTTACAAATGGGGACACAGAGGCCCAGACAAAATGAGTGGCCCAGAGAGTCCATGGCAATCTCCCAAATCCGAGGTTAGTAATCTAACCACTGGGCCATGCTTCCTCTCTGGGAAAGAAAGGCCATAGGAATACATAGATTCAGGCACAATGGAGATACATTCTAGACAGGTTGAATGAATGTAGCTCTCAGGACTCCTGGGTTCTATTTCCCACGCTACCATTGCCCTTGGCCAAGTCCCTTCTCCCCTCCGTGCCTCAATTTCCCCACCCCTTCTTAGTTGAATTAGACTGTAAGCAATTTGGGGCAGGGACCGCATCAGTGCAGTGCTCAGCCCAATGGAGCCCCACTCCCGGTCGGGGTTGGCACAGTGTCAGGTGCAATGGAGGCCCTGCTCCCGGTCAGGTTCTGTGCAGCAGCAGGCACCTTGGGGATCCCAGTCTTGGCCAATACAGACACACACAGTTGCTTCATTGAACGGGGGAGCAGAGAGGAAAAAGGCTGGGAAGGGAAGTTGAAATCCCTCTCGCCTACGAGCCAGGAGGGATGAGGCTGAACTGGAAGGAACTGGCTGAAAAGCTGAACACGATGAGGAATAAACAGAAGCCTCTTTTCAGAGCCCTGATTGTGAAGGAGTCTGAGCGGCAAAGGGAAATCAGGGTGAGCAGCCATTTGCCTTGGGAGCTTTAATCAAGCCGCAAAGAAGAGCCCATTAGCCAGGAAAGGCCGTTCTCAGTCAATTACACCAAGCATGCTCTGCGCCCAGGGCAACGATGCCACACAGGCCAGGGGCTGCTCAGCGCTGACTGGTGTAGTTTAGAGGCCTCATCTGAGATTGTAGCTGTGCTGTGCGGGGCACAGAAAAGACCCTACAGCCTCCACCAGCTACACCCTGGTCACCGTCCAGGTCTGTGCAGCACCCAGCCCAATGGGGGCCCAATCTCACTCAGGGTCCAGCACAATGGGGCCCCTGATCCCCCTTAGTGCAGATTCTGGGCAGAGCCCAATATTGGCAGGCGCCTTTAGGGCTCTTAGCAGCCTCAGTCCACCATGGTCCAACTGGCTCCATTAGTTCGCTGTGGCCATAACAACCACGAGCTCGTTTACAGAGCAGGAGCATCAGCCCGTAAGCCGAGATTCCCGGCCTGTTATTTGATCCTGTCATTTGCGATTCATTGTCCTGAAGGGAAATAACCCAGCAGGGCTTTGGATCTAGCTCAGATGCATCATCGCTACCAGGCACAGCTGCATGGAGTCCAGGGACTCTGCGCATCTGCTGGGCGAACGCTGCCCCCTAGTGCCAGGCATCCTGCCGAGCGACTGCATCTGCACCTATGAGGCAGGAGGCACCAGGCAACTATGCCAAGAGAGGGTGGGGGCACGTGCCGGGAGGCTTGGAAGCTCCAGTGGCCCACGAGGGGCATTTGCTGCCTACTTCAATTAGATGGGAGAGAGGAGAGCGCAAACAGGAAATGACACTTGGAAGCTTGATGAGATGCAGAATAACAGGGAAAAATCTGCATTTGTATGTCTTCTAGCCACTAGACCGCACTCCTCTCACCATCTGAGCTAGGAATAGACCCCAGGAGTCCTGACTCCCAGCCCCACTGCTCTAACCTCTAGTCCACACTCTCTCACCACCTGAGCTGGGAATAGACCCCACGAGTCCTGAATCCCAACCCTAATGCTCTAACTACTAGACCGCACTCTCCTCACCACCTGAGCTGAGATTAGACCCCAGGAGTCCTGACTCCCAGCCCCACTGCTCTAACTACTAGTCTGCACTCTCTCACCACCTGAGCTGGGAACAGATCCCAGGAGTCCTGACTCCCAGCCCCAATTCTCTAACCACTAGACCGCACTCCCCTCACCACCTGAGTTGGGAATAGGCCCCAGGAGTCTTGACTCCCAGCCCCACTGCTCCAAACACTAGACCCCACGCCCCTCACCATCTGAGTTGGGAATAGACCCCAGGAGTCCTGACTCCCAGCCCCACTGCTCCAAACACTAGTCCCCTCTAACCACTAGACCCCATGTCCCTCACCGCCTGGGAATAGACCTCACAAGGCCTGACTCCCAGCCCACCGAACTTGTGGCTTAAACTGGATCATGGATTGGTTGCCACGAGGTTGCCAAGGAGTCTTGTGCAGGTCCAGATGCCAACAAAGAGCAGGCGTCTGGAAGGGGAGACAATGAAATCTCTCAGCAGCTCCGCCGCAGGCTTTGTCTTTTCATAATAAGAGATGGAGGTGGCATGGGTAATTTCAGGAGTGAGGCTTATACTGATGCTCCCACGGTGCATTTCACAGCTGCCTGCCTTCCCAAGTCATGTGGCGGGACTGTAAATCCCAAAGGGGATGTTCTGATCAGTCACGAGAGCCCTCTCCCGTCCCAGACATGGGGAAAAGACCCAGGAGTCCTGACTCCCAGCCCCCCTGCTCTGGCAATTAGACCTACTTCCCTCCCAGAGATGGGGATAGAAGCCAGGAATCCTGACTCCCAGGTACTCTTGCTCTACCCGTGAGATTCCATCATCCACCAGAGCTAAGACAGAAACCAGGACTCCTGGCCCCACTCCCCACCTCCACTCTAACTACTAGACTCCACTGCCTTCCCAGAACCAGGAATAGAAGGAGTTCTGGCTGTCCATGAATGTTTCATACTGGGGGTGTCTATTTCAACAGCTGCTTCCCAACTTGTCACGCCAGTCAGCGAGTGGGAGGTGCACTGAGTTCGTTAGGAAGTCTGGTAATTACTCACTTCACAGAGGAACAATGGGGATCCAGTGCAGAGGGGGAAGGGACATGCTTAGACAGCAGCTGCTAATGTCACCACTCAGAGCCGGCTGTCACAACGTGCTCCGCAGCATCAGCACAAATCACTTCTCCCAGTGCTGGAGCCCTGGGCGCCTTCTGACAGCCCACGTTCCCAAAAAACCCAGCAGAGCTAAGGGTAGAACCCAGAAGTCCTGTCTCCTGAGCCCCACTCCCCACTCTGATCATTAGCTCCCACTCCTCTCCCAGAGATGGGAATAAAACCAGCAGTCCTGACTCTCAGCCCCCTGCTCTAACCACTAGACCCCACTCCCATCCCAGAGCTGGGACTAGAACCCAGGAGTCCTGACTCCCACACCCATAGGCACCAACTCCGTGGGTGCTCCAGGACTGGAGCACTATTGGGGAAAAATTGGTGGGTGCTCTGCACCCA